>JAVSCE010005376.1:0-24968 GCA_032199065.1 Smutsia gigantea | reverse complement strand
AGCAATTCTGAGTGAAGCGCTATAAAACACTTAGACCATTTAAGGGAATCCACAGTTTTTTGAGCAATCCTCTTTCTATCTTAGTTTTCTCATTCCCAGTATCTCACTGTTCCAGTTTCCTGTAGACTAAGAATCAGAAAACAGTGCTGGAGGTCAGAGTAAGTTGCATAACTCCCTGAAAAGAAGAGACTTGAGCACAGAGGATTTGAAACTATTCTGTAGGATACTAAAATGGTAGATACAGGTCATTACATATTTGCCAAAGCCCACAGGAGGCACACCACCAAGAGTGAACCCTAAGGAAAATAATGACCTTTAGAGGATAATGATCCAAAGTGTCCATGTAGTTCACTGATCATTACTAATGTTCTGGAATATATAATTCTCTATATTCTGGTGGCAGATGTTGATCATGGGGAGATTGGGGCAGGGGTCAGGGATGGGGGGAATATGGGAACTCTCTGTACTTTCTGCTCAGTTTTGCTGTGACTCCAAATTTCTCCAAAAAAACAAAGTCTGTTTGAAAAATAAATAAGAGGGGAGTTCGAAACTTTCTTAAAATGTTTTTTTAATCCCAGTAATTGGGTAGTATCAAAACAAAACAAAACCCTGGGTATTAATCTAGTCTTTATGAAATGCTTTCCTCTATCTGATGCTTACTGAGATGTCCTCCTTTCTTTGCTGTCCTCACTCTCCTCCCTACCAATAATACTTATTAACCCAGAATTATCTCCTAAGCTCCAGGTCTTCTATCCAAGGGTCTATAAGAAATCTAGATTTGAATGTCCCTTGGTAACTTCAACCTCAACTTCTTTCCAAAGGAAATCATTAACTCCGCATTCCAACCTTCATGTAAAAGAGGTCTGACCTTCTGTGTGGATGAGAGAACTCTAGTTGTCCTTCTAAATTTACATGCTAAAATAACAACAGTCCTCACTTCTGGTCAGATAGAGTGGATTGAATACTTGTGGGTATCTGTGTTCCCACTGAAACCCCAACAGAATTGCATTACAATAAAAGGATTTAAAAAGAAACATAATCCCACAAGGACAAAGAGACTGGGAAGAGAGGGCAGCTGTGCAATCTCCAAAGGTGGAAAAGTACATGGATCAATGATAACTGGCTTGGCAAACCAAAGACAATCAGAACCCTAATTGGCAGAGGGAGAAACCCCAAAACACGCTGATTAACATGGATGAACCCTGAAAGAGGTCAGGAAGAGCAGGCTCCAGGCACTTCTTAAAGAAGCAGTCAAATAAATACAATGTCAGACATATGAGGTCTTACAAACATAGCCTGCTGGTTCATGTTTACTTTTTCAGAAAGCATCTGGAGGATGTGTTCCACCAAAATAAGAGGGTAAGCCAAGAACCAAGATGACATGGGATTTAAAACAAAACGGAGGCATAGGGCATCCTGGTTTATTGATGAGGGACCATCCCAGGACCACAGCTAGGCTTATGACTTGCTAGTTCTTGTAATTCTTGTGCATGTAGGTGTAGCAAAGTTCAATGATTTGTTCAAGGTCATACAGCTAGTCTAGTGAGTTTTAGAGCTAGGAATCAAACCAGGTATGTCGGCTGCAAAGGCATGGTAGAGCTCTTCTACAATTATGGAATTCTGAGCCAAAGAGTGACTAATGCAGAGAATAACAGTTCTAAGACATAAGGTTACAGTGAGAATTAAATGAGATAATCACCCAAAGCATTTACCCAGCATCTGTCACACAGGAACCTAAGTATTACTGTCTTACCTCTTGTTACAAATATAATACATTGTTATTATTATTGCCTCTACTAAATGTTTCAAGAAGGATTAGCATTTTAGCTAGACATGGAAAGACAGGAAGGATTTTGACAGTTGGAGACTAAGAAGGGGACATTCCAAGTAGAAGAGAAAATACTAACAAAAGAAGAGAAGACAGTGAAGAGGCACACACTTCAAGGATGTGTCAAAGAATAACGTTACAAATGAACTGCCATTCCGCACTGCCAAATGTTTGCTTAAAACATCTGGAATTCAAAGGAAATATGTTAATTCTCCAGTTAGTATCTCTAGATTCTGTACCAACTCTCATTAAAGTAAATTAGCTCATCAGAAAGCAACACACCCAAACTCTATCATTTTAACTCCCCACAGATTAACTTTGATAGGATTTAGATTAATGTCATGTCTGGGTTTTGGAAAAGAAGAATAAAGCATTAATCTGTAGACACTATGTACCATGTTACCCATCCTTGAAGAGCCTGAAAAAGACTTTTTCCCTAGATAAATCTGTATATATGATATTATCAAGCAATGACAACTTCATAACCTGGTGCCAGAAGATGATTTGAGTGTTCAACAGCAGTATTTAATTCATACCAAATGTTTCACAACCCATTTCTTCTTCCTATAAATGTATAAAAGTAAATGTCTCTATTTAATTGTCTTCTTTCGTAGGTTTAAAAATACTGTGTACTATCTTGGTAAAGGTAAGATTTAATTACATAGTTTGTTGAATCCTAGTATAATACAAGTGTCAAGAAGTTAAGAAAAACATGCTACCTGACAGTGGATGCATCAGACATCTGTATTTATCTGAAGGAAATGATTTAAAATAGAAGGCCATTTGTTTCACTAAAATTTCTTTTTTTTAATATAATTTATTTTATTACCATTAATCTACAATTACATGTGCAATATTATGGTTATTAAACTACCCCTTCATCAGTACCCCCCACCAACCCCATTACAGTCACTGTCCATCAGCGCAGCTAGATGCCACAGAATCACTACTCGTCCTCTCTGAGATGTACAGCCCTGCCCGTGCCCCCCCAACATTATGTCTGCTAATCATAATGCCCCTTTTTCCCTCTTATCCCTCCCTTCCCACCCATTTTCCCCAGTCCCTTTCCCTTTGGTAACTATTAGTCCGTTCTTGGGTTCTGTGAGTCTGCTGCTGTTTTGTTCCTTCAGTATTTTTTCTTTGTTCTTATACTCCACATATGAGTGAAATCATTTCATACTTGTCTTTTTCGGCTTGGCTTATTTCACTGAGCATAATACCCTCTAGCTCCATCCATGTTGTTGCAAATGGTAGGATTTGTTTTCTTCTTATGGCTGAATAATATTCCATTGTGTATATGTACCACATCTTCTTTATCCATTCATCTACTGATGGACACTTAGGTTGCTTCCATTTCTTGGCTATTGTAAATAGTGCTGCAATAAACATAGGGGTGCATCTGTCCTTTTCAAATTGGGCTGCTGCATTCTTAGGGTAAATTCCTAGGAGTGGAATTCCTGGGTCAAATGGTATTTCTATTTTGAGTTTTTTGAGGAACCTCCATACTGCTTTCCACAATGGTTGAACTAATTTGCAGTCCCACCAGCAGTGTAGGAGGGTTCCCTTTTCTCCACATGCTCGCCAACATTTGTTGTTGTTTGTGTTTTGGATGTTGGCCATCCTCACTGGTGTGAGGTGATATCTCATTGTGGTTTTAATCTGCATTTCTCTGATGATGAGTGATGTGGAGCATCTTTTCATGTGCCTGTTGGCCATCCGAATTTCTTCTTTAGAGAAGGGTCTATTCATGTCCTCTGCCCATTTCTTAATTGGATTATTTGCTTTCTGTTTGTTAAGGTGCATGAGTTCTTTATATATTTTGGATGTCAACCCTTTATCAGATACGTTTTTTATGAATATATTCTCCCATACTGTAGGATGTCTTTTTGTTCTACTGATGGTGTCCTTTGCTGTACAGAAACTTTTCAGCTTGATATAGTCCCACTTGTTCATTTTTGCTTTTGTTTACCTTGCCCGGGGAGATATATTCATAAAGAAGTTTCTCATGTTTATGTCCAAGAGATTTTTGCCTATGTTTTTTTCTAAGAGTTTTATGGTTTCATGACTTACATTCAGGTCTTTGATCCACCTTGAGTTTACCTTTGTGTATGGGGCTAGACAGTAGTCCAGTTTCATTCTCTTACATGTAGCTGTCCAGTTTTTCCAACACCAGCAGCTGAAGAGGCCGTCATCTCCCCATTGTACATCCAAGGCTCCTTTATCAAATATTAATTGACTGTATATGTTTGGGTTAATGTTTGGGTTTTCTATTCTGTTCCACTGGTCTGTGGGTCTGTTTTTGTGGCAATACCAAATTGTCTTGATTACTGTGGCTTTGTAGTAGAGCCTGAAGTCAAGGAGTGTAATTCCCCCTGTTTTATTCCTCCTTCTCAGGATTGCTTTGGCTATTCAGGGTCTTTTGTGGTTCCATAAGAATTTTAGAATTATTTGTTCCAGTTCATTGAAGAAAGCTGTTGGTAGTTTGATAGGGATTGCATTGAATCTGTAGATTGCTTTAGATAGTATAGCCATTTTGACAATATTTATTCTTCCTAGCCAAGAGCATGGGATGCATTTCCATTTGTTAGTGTCCTCTTTAATTTCTCTTAGGAGTGTCTTGTAGTTTTCAGAGTACAGGTCTTTCACTTCCTTGGTTAGGTTTATTCCTAGGTATTTTATTCTTTTTGATGCAATTGTGAATGAAATTGTTTTTCTGATTTCTCTTTCTGTTAGTTCATCATTAGTGTATAGGAAAGCAACAGATTTCGGTGTGTTAATTTTGTATCCTGCAACTTTGGGGAATTCAGATATTCGTTCTAGTAGTTTTGGAATGGAATCTTTAGGGTTTTTAATGGACAGTATCATGTCATCTGCAAATAGTGACAATCTGACTTCTTCTTTACCAATCCAGATGCCTTGTATGTCTTTGTTTTGTCTGACTGCTGTGGCTAGGACCTCCAGTACTATGTTGAATAACAGTGGAGAGAGTGGGCATCCCTCTCTTGTTCCCGATCTTAGATGAAAAGCTTTCAGCATCTCGCCGTTAAGTATGATGTTAGCTGTGGGTTTGTCATATATAGCCTTTATGATGTTGAGGTACTTGCCGTCTATACCCATTTTGTTGAGAGTTTTAATCAGGAATGGATGCTGAATTTTGTCAGATGCTTTTTCAGCATCTATGGAGATGATCATGTGGTTTTTGTTCTTCTTTTTGTTGCTGTGGTGAATGATGTTGATGGATTTTCGAATGTTGTACCATCCTTGCATCCCTGGGATGAATCCCACTTGATCATGGTGTACGATCCTCTTGATGTATTTTTGAATTCGGTTTGCTAATATTTTGTTGAGTATTTTTGCATCTACGTTCATCAGGGATATTGGTCTGTAATTTTCTTTTTTGGTGAGGTCTTTGCCCGGTTTTGGTATTAGAGTGATGCTGGCTTCATAGAATGAGTTTGGAAGTATTCCCTCCTCTTCTATTTTTTGGAAAACTTTAAGGAGAATGGGTGTTATTTCTTCTCTATATGTCTGGTAGAATTCAGAGGTGAATCCATCTGGTCCTGGAGTTTTGTTCTTGGGTAGTATTTTGATTACTGATTCAATTTCGTTGCTGGTGATTGGTCTGTTTAGTTTTTCTGTTTCTTGCTTGGTCAGTCTTGGAAGGTTGTATTTTTCTAAGAAGTTGTCCATTTCTTCTATGTTTTCCAGCTGGTTAGCATATAGATTCTCATAATATTCTCTTATAATTCTTTGTATTTCTGTGGGGTCCATCGTGATTTTTCCTTTCTCATTTCTGATTGTGTTTATGTGTGTAGATTCTCTTTTTCTCTTAATGAGTCTGGCTAGGAGTTTATCTCTTTTGTTTATTTTTTCAAAGAACCAGCTCTTGGTTTCATTTATTTTTTCTATTGTTTTATTCTTCTCAGTTTTATTTATTTCTTCTTTAATCTTTATTATGTCCCTCCTTCTGGTGACTTTGGGCCTCATTTGTTCTTCTTTTTCGAATTTCAGTAATTGTGTCTTTAGACTATTCATTTGGGAATGTTCTTCCTTCTTTAAATAGGCCTGGATTGCAATATACTTTCCTGTTAGGACTGCCTTTGCTGGGTCCCACAGAAGTTGTGGCTTTGTGTTGTTGTTGTCATTAGTCTTCATATATTCTTTGATTTCTCTTTTGATTTGGTCGTTAACCCATTGATTAATTAGGAGAGTGTTGTTAAATCTCCATGTATTTGTGAGCCTTTTTGATTTCTCTCTAAAATTTATTTCTAGTTTTATACCTTGGTGATCTGAGAAGTTGGTTGGTAGGATTTCAACATTTTTGAAATTACTGAGGTTCATTTTGTGGCCTAGTATGTGTCTATTCTGGAAAATGTTCCATGTGCACTTGAGAAGAATGTGTATCCTCTTGCTTTTGGGTGTAGAGTTCTATAGATGTCTGTTAGGTCCATCTGTTCCAGTGTGTTGTTCAGTGCCTCTGTGTCTTTACTTATTTTCTGTCTGGTTGATCTGTCCTTTGGAGTGAGTGGTATGTTGAAGTCTCCTAAAATGAATGCATTACTGTCTATTTCCTCCTTTCATTCTGTTAGTATTTGTCCCACATATGCTGGCGCTCCTGTGTTGGGTGCATATATATTTATAATGGTTATATCTTCTTTTTGGACTGACCCCTTTATCATTATGTAATGTCCTTCTTTATCTCTTGCTACTTTCTTCGTTTTGAAGTCTATTTTGTCTGATACAAGTACTGCAACACCTGCTTTTTCTCTTTGTTGTTTGCATGAAATATCTTTTTCCATCCCTTCACTTTTAGTCTGTGTATATCCTTGGATTTGAGGTGAGTTTCTTGTAGGCAGCATATAGATGGGTCTTGCTTTTTTATCCATTCTGTTACTCTGTGTCTTTTGATTGGTGCATTCAGTCCATTTACATTTAGGGTGATTATTGATAGATATGTACTTATTGCCATTGCTGGCTTTAGATTCATGGTTACCAAGGGTTCAAGGGTTACTTCTTTACTATCTAACAATCTAACTTAACTTTCTTGTTAAGTAATTGTAAACACTCTCTGATGTTTCTTTATTTCTCTCCCTTCTTATTCCTCCTCCTCCATTCTTTCTATACTAGGTGTTTTATTCTTTGCCTTTAGTTAGTATTTGGATGGTCTGCTTTCTTTGCTATGATTTTATTTTCTCTGGTGACATCTTTTTAGCCTTAGGAGTGCTTCCATCTAGACAAGTCCATTTAAAATATCCTGTAGTGGTGGTTTATGAGAGGCAAACTCTCTCAGCTTTCGTTTGTCTGGAAATTGTTTAATCCCTCCATCATATTTAAATGATAATCGTGCTGCATACAATATTCTTGGTTCGAGGCCCTTCTGTGTCATAACATTAAATATATCATGCTGTTCTCTTCTGGTCTGTAAGGTTTCTGTTGAGAAGTCTGATGGGTTTTCCTTTGTAGGTGATCTTTTTTCTCTCTCTAGCTGCCTTTAATACTCGGTCTTTATCTTTGATCTTTGCCATCTTAATTATTATGTGTCTTGGTGTTGTCTTCCTTGCGTCCCTTGTGTTGGGAGATCTATGAGCTTCGGTGGACTGCGAGACTACTTCCTTCCCCAGCGAGGGAAAGTTTTCAGCAATTATTTCTTCAAAGACACTTTCTATCCCTTTTTCTCTCTCTTCTTCCTCTGGTACTCCTATAATGCGAATATTGTTCCGTTTGGATTGGTCACACAGTTCTCTTAATATTCTTTCATTCCTAGAAATCCTTTTATCTCTCTCTGCCTCAGCTTCTCTGTATTCCTGTTCTCGATTTCTATTTCATTAACAGTCCCTTGCAACTCATCCAGTCTGCTGTTAAGCCCATCGATCACTTGTGTGATTTCTGCATTGTCTTTCCTCACTTCCCTCACTTCCTCCCTCAGCTCTTGTACATTTCTCTGTAGGTCCATCAGCATGGTTATGACTTTTATTCTGAATTCTTTTTCAGGAAGACTGTGCATTTCCATCCCTTCAGGATCCCTCTCTGGGGTTGTCTGGTTGATTTTGGTCTGAACCATATTCCTCTGTCTTTTTATGGCTAAAGAATTGGTCACTGGTAGTTGCCATGTGTGTCAGCTGGGCTCTTTAAGACTTTAAAAAGAGGAAAAAAAAAAGAAAAAAGAAGGAAAGAAAAAAAAGAAAGAAAGGAAAAAACAAAACAAAACAAAACAAAACAAAACAAAAATGCCCCCTGGGAGTAGATTCTGTGGGAATGCTGTAGGTGGCGCTTTTGCCCCACTATTCCGCAGCCGTGGCTGTGCCGCTCCCCAGGCCCTTTATCGCTCTGGCAGGGGTGGGAACGAATAGGAGGCTGTTGATCTCAGTGAGAAGTGTAAGTATGGCTATGCTTCCCCAGTTGCCAGCTAAGGCGTCTGAAACTCCCCAGGACTCCCAGCCTGCTGGGCTGAGTGTGCTGGGGTGATCTGGCTCCTCTGCTGGGCTCCTGTCTCTTTAAGACCGCTGAAGAAAGTGCGCGCTTTTTTTTTTTCCTTTCAGGGAGCCGGCTGGAAGCACCCTGGTGCTTCCCCACTCAGTTCCTGCTCCTCTGTCTCTCCAATCTCTACTGCACTGCGCAGTGTGGGTCAGCGCTCCCTGCGCAGAGCACCGAGGCTGGCTACTTCGCGGGGTGTACTTCCACTCCCTCCCAGCTCTGATTTCTCTCCTCCCGCCGGTGCGCTGGGGTGGGGAAGTGCTCGGGTCCCGCCAGGTCGTGGCTCCGTATCTTACCCGCCTCTTGGGGTGCCGAGTCCTCTTGGGTGTAGCTGCACGCTGTGCGCTTTCCTGTGTATTCTGGTCTCTCTTTTATGAATAGATGCATTTGCTGTGTTTTCGTAGATAAATATAGTGTTGGGAGGAGATTTCTGCCGCCCTGCTCATGCCACCATCTTCCCGGAAGTCCTATTCTGTTTCACTAAAATTTCAACAGAAATGTTTGAGAACTAACTAGCAGAAGTGCTCAGTAAAAGCAAGTTTGCCTTTTGAGGGACCCTGCCTCTTACCCATGAGGAAAACCTTTCCGGATTTTAATGCTCAATTTAAACATATTCACCTGTATTAGTCAATCTTTGCTTTGTTATACTGCAGTAACAAACAAGCCCGAACTTTCACAGGTTTATTTCTCACCGATGCTACGTATCTATCTCGGGTGAGTTGGGCTTCCTGCTCTGTCTTGTCCTCACTGGGAGACCTAGGCTGTCTGAACCTCCACCTTCTGGAACATCACTGATGGCCATGGCAAGGGAAAGGGAAAATGACAAATCAAATGTTGCAACTAAAAGTCTACTTCTTGAAAGTGGTACGTGTCATTTTCATTCATATTTCATTGGTCAAAGCAAATCACATGGCCTACTAACAGCCAAGTGGCAAGATGCTGTATTCCTTTTATGCTTAGAAAGGGGAGGATCAGAAATATTGGTGAACAGCCGTGGTGACTACTACAGTTTGCTCTTTTTGCTGCTAAATATTCAGCTCACTTTCCTGTCTTCATGGAATAATATACTCATCTCTTCCTCCAAGGAATACTGCCAGCAGGTTTCATTCTGACACAGCTCTTTGTTCTAACCCCAGGATTTGGGGAATTCACAGCCATTTTTACATCAGGTCTTGATATGGTGCCTACTGTTCAGGGAGCTCTGAATGAGAAAGTCAGATTATCTGCCCTCCATACACTCACCTTTCAGCGGTGGATCAGGGACAGGATAATTACAGTTAGTTCCCCCATTCAGAAATGAGGGACTGAGAGACATATGGGCCCCAGTCCATGGCAGTTCTAAAGCCCACTGGACAGACATGTTGAATGCTGTTCCCTGGGGGAAGGGAAACTTCTTGGTTAAGTTCTCACCCTGCTTCCTGGGAAAAGCTCTCTTAACCAACCTTCCTTCTGATGCCTGGCTCCAATTTCTGAAAGAATATTCATTTTTCATTATTCTCTGGGGCCTCTTGCCACTTGATGTGGACAATGAGAATATATCTACTTTGGAATGAGCAGATTTCCCAGACCACTTCCTGCTCTTAAATGATTAGAGTCCCAACATCATGTTAAATCTTAAATAAGCAGTATCTCTTTTGTCCAGGTTGATTAATACTTATTTTGTTAAAAACAGCTTCTTGTGTATTTTCTTCCCATCAGCTCTGTATATTAATAGCCAAGGTTCTTTTTTTTTTAAAGATATCATAATATTCAATCTTATGATGGTTTCACATGAGCAACCTTGTGGTTACTATATTCACCCATATTATCAAGTCCCCCTCACACCCTACTGCAGTCACTGTCCATCAGCATAGTAAGATGCTATAGAGTCACTACTTGTCTTCTCTAGCCACAGTTCTCTTTGAGACAAATTCTCCTATTACTATATTCCTTTGCTTTCTTGCTCCCATGCCTCTCTTTATCAGTTTAATTCCAATACCCTGAGGCCATCAAGCTTAAATGAGCAAGCCCCATACATACTTCATCTCTTTTCCCTGAGCCATTTTGCACAAGTGAAAAGATTTTTTGGACACCACACCACTAATGGGCATTTTACTAAGAGACATCTTAATTCTGTCACAGCTTTAACAGGGGGCATTAATGCCCTTAACTTGTCCCTTGAGGCAAGGTTGAATTTTAATTGGTCCCTACGGCTTTAAATCTTCCTTATTTTATCATTTGTTATTTAGGATTGTCTCCCAGTCATTTAAATCCCTGAACTCTATTTTCTTACATCCTGCTTGAAAATGAGCCAGTTTCATTTTGAACTTAGCTCTTTCTTATAACTTCTTGCCGAAAACAATATTTAGCAAATAACACAGACAGTACTATCAATATTTTTTCCCCCCAATCTTTTCCCCTAGAGGCACAAGTTCATCCCACAATTACTGCACGCACAGTGTCACTGCCATCCACCACCTGGCCCTTATGCCATTTGCTTTAGGTTTTTGCCACAGCAGCAACCCAATTCTATGCACCAGTTTTTGTGTTTTTCAGCATACAAGGTAATAATACAGGAAAGAACAATTCTGTTATTTCATTGGCCTAGAAAAAATTATTGTTTTCTTCTCCTGCCACATGTGTCCATTTCAGCTCAGTGGGGGGAACTTATTTAAATTATCCTCACTCCTGGACCCATGTTGATGGAATCTTTACCAACTGGAAGAGTTGCCTGTTGACATGGAAGACAAGTGAAGGTGAAAAATTGTGCATCTGCTCAAAAGTGGCCCCTTTCATTTCTACTCACGTTTCATTGGCTGAAGTGAGTCAGTGGCCAGCCCTAACTCCAAGCAGGAAGAGAAGTCTTTCCGTGTCCCCAGAAAGAGGAGAAGCAGAAATATTGACAAATAGCACTAGGAACTCTCCCCAAACCCATTTAGTAAAAATATAAGTGTGTCTATACTCTTCCCACAACACACACATTATTTATGTTGGATTTACAGTCTCTAGTGACTTGTTCCTACAGTAAATTAAGGAAACCACAATTTAATTCCCACAGCTTCCAGTTTCAAGTGGATGTCATTGGCATGGTCAATATGTTTCAGAGAAAACAGCTGAAATACAGAGTAACTTTCATAAATAGATCTCAGAGCAGGGCAACTGTTCTTGTATATTTTATTTGTCTGCATGTGTGTACTTCTCCTTTTCTAACCAAGTGGATCCTTTCCTAAACTGCAAAGCAAAAGATGAGCATTAGTAATCTTAATTGCTTTAAGACTCTAAGGCAGATAGTATGGAATACAATATGGTCCAAGTCACATTTTTCCATTGGTTATCTTATAACTCAATAAATATTTGATTGATTGAATAATGCATGGCCAGACAAATAGTGTGGCCACAGAAGGGAACAACAATAAACCAGATGACAAAAAAAAAAGTTTACATTCCAAGCCCATCTGGCCACAGGCACACAGACTCAGAAAGCTGGAAGTACTTCTCCAAGGTTGATGCTGGAACTGATAGCTAGGTGCTATTTATAAACTTTCAAGAAGATTTTCTAGATAAAATATTTAAACATGCTTTTGGAAAACAAATGTCTTTGTTCAGTTTGTTGTCCTAGCTGCCTTTGATCCATTAACTTCACTTTTCCTTTAATTTTTCCCAAAATCTCAAAAGAGAAAGTTCATTTTTTCATGAGCAGCAAAGAATTTGCTCATGACTGAGAGATCTTGCGGGCATATAAATATGGCATTTACCTTAGCCCTAGGCTAATGTTTTGCAGAACAAAGGCATTGCCAGAAATGTCTGATTCATGTAGGTATGTAAGACAAAGATTCCCGAACACAGCAGAGCCTTAGGATTCTGAGAAAGAAGGGAAGGTTGGCATCTTTTTTCAGAGTCTTTCCCCAATCTCCTATGGTGAGAACTTCTGCTAGGTCAGAGCTCTAGAGAGCAGGGCCATGCCAGGTCAGGGCAGGGGACTCTCCCTGCCAGGTTGAAGTGGTTTTAGCTGTATCAGTCTTTTTTATAAGTTAATATTTAGGAAGAAGTGGGCAAGTTGCTCAGAGGCTCAGAAGTCCATGTGGGCTCAGCTGAGTGGAGAATCACAAAATGCTCATCTAGAAGGCCAGAGGTATCAGAGGAGGCAGTGTGGGTACAGCGGTAGCTCAGGAGTACCAGTGGGGACTCCTTTGGGACAGACAGATATTGGGAAGCAGAGCAAGTGCCGTAAGCCTTGCTCCAATGGGACATGACAAGTAAATCCAATGCCTGACCCCAGATTGATCCTATACTTGGCAGGGAGTGGGGGTGGGGTTAAGGGGGGCAGGCAGGGATGCCATATGGAAAATTACTAGGACAATGGACAATTGTAGCTTAAACAGTAGATAAGATTAAATGATTGCTCTAAGGAAAATTTGTGAAATCAATCACTCTACTGTGACTACGTAAGAGACTATTTGCACTCTTACAAAATATAGAGAGCATAAACAATAAAAGCAGTGGGGGAAAGTGTCAACCATGGGTGAATCTTGGTAAAGTGAATTGTATTAGTTATCACTGGTAAGAGGGTGACCATGTAATTTATCATTGAAACCAGGACACTTTTGAGACTGAAAAGGAACACAGTTCATAATTATGCCAGGACAACAGGTCAAAAACCAAGACAGTCCTGGGCAAACCAGAACCCGAGTCATTGGCACTCTTTAAAGCACATTATTAAATGAATAATATTGGGACAACTCAACTAAAAAAATTAAGTGAGAAGACTATTTCACAAATTCCAGATTGATCATTTATTAAATTTAAAAGACAAACAATAAAAGTACTATAAGAAACCATGCAATAATTTTCTTTTATAAACTCAGAAAAGGAAATGCCTTTCTAAATGTAACACAGAACTCAAATAAAAATTTTACACAGCAGAAGCCATCACAAAGCCAAAAGAAAATACCACACTGGAAAAAAATATGTGCAACTCATGTCTCAAAGACAGGGCTAATTATTATAAAGAGCTCCTACAAATCAATTTTTAAAAAGACCATTAACTCCTAGAAAAATGAACAAAGTATACAGAGACAGCAGAGAAGAAAATCAGATGAAAAGTTACTCAATCTCACCTATAATAAAATAAATACAAAATACAAATAGCGTAAGTTATGTTTTGTTTTACCTATCAGATTAACAAAGAGACTGATAACACATATATTGTTGGTGTGGGAGTGAGATAAAAAGCAATCTTGTACATTATTCATTATAACATAAATCATTCAAACTTGTAATAATTATTAAAATATTCCTTTATCTTGTATGTTAAGGCTTGCCTTTAATATGATGTTTCAATATTCTAGCCTTCAGTATATTTATACTAAGTAGGAAAATTTGCTTATTTCTTCCTCAGCTGAGCATACCACCTGAACAAAGTCTTTACTTTAGAGTCATTACCACCACTTGGTGAAAGCATACACTGATTTTAAGTTCATACCTTCTGAGTGATAAATAACCTCTTGAAAAATGAATTTTTAGCAGCTTAAGCTGTCTCGCACATTTCTTACTTTTTTTCACAAAATTTCTCATTTTTTTCATAATTAGACCTGTCTTTTACACTCCCTCCCTAACACACATAACAGAAACCTAAATCTTAAGATATCTTTAACCCATCAATGGCCCCATTGAACTTCAACAGGAATTCACTGGATTCTCCAGGTCTCACCACAGAATCTATCAAGGAATTATTGTGGGGTGGTGTTGTTTTGGTTCTTGATCTTACAGCTAATCAAGAGCTTTTAGCTCAAAGACTGTCACTGGTCCACTAGATGTCACCCTTACCTAAATTAACCGTCACTGCTCTAACTACAAACTCCATCTGTAAGACCAAGCATTGAAGGGACACCAGATTAGTTCATAGAGCAAAGTATTAATCAGTACAACATTAATTTCATGTACAACGACACTTGGGGGATAGGCGATAGGAAAAGATGACTTTCAGAAGTCTGGTAAGAAGGAAAGACTCCAAACAATGAAAGAATGATGTGAATTAGAATCTGGTTTGTCTTGCCATTTGTGACTAAGTGTACCTGAATGAAGTGAGGGAGTATAACAAGCAAAGATCTGGGTGAAGAGCATACCAGGAAGTGGTAGGAGCAAGTGCAAAGGGCCTGAGGCAGGGAGAGAGACAGGGGCCAGGGCCCTGAGGAAGCAGGCCCTTGTAAGGCTTGGTAAAGTGTATAGATTTCATTCTCAATGTGATGGGAAGCCATTGGAAGAGTCCATGACTTATGACTTTTCATGGAATAGCCCTCAAAATCTACTTGAGTGTTATTATGAGGAAACACTAGACATACTCAAATCGAGGAAATTTCTATAAAATAAGTAGCCTGTATTCTTAAAAACATCAATGTCATAAAAGACAATGAGCTCTTGGGAAACCATTCCAGAATAAAGGAGAATAAATGACGTCTAAATGCAAACCATGATCCTGGCCTGCATCCTGGATGGAATGCTCTAAAGGACATTATTGAGACAATGGACGATATTGGAATATAGATTACAGATGAGATAAAATTATGATATTAAATTTCCCAAAGTTGATAACTGTGCTGTGATTATGTAAGAGAATATTTTGTTTTTAGTGTAAACACAGTGAAGTGTTAAGGGGGTTTGGGAGTTCTAAACCCCGTCAGTGGAGAACCTATAAACTGCTATCCTCAGAAGTGAGTCTGTATGTAAGTATTCAGTAATTTGACCATTGAACTATCCCTCAAAGTAAGTAAGGACCTCAGGAAGGAGACTGCAGATCTACAATCATGATCCTTATAACCTCCATTTTTATACAACATTGATATATCTCTGTTATCATTTTTATCCCATCCCCAAAGCAGTTTCTGTGGTTTCTATATCCCCAGAGAACCTTCAAAGGAATACACCACTATCCATTTGGGAAGACTTAAGACACCCACTTCTCTCCTGAGTGGATGACAGCTACCCTTTGTTGATGAGATGAAAGCTTTGCTCAAGCAGGTAATAGTTTCAGATTTCTCCAGACTGACATCCCTAAGAGCACAGGCTTTCAGCCAAGAAAATCATCCCTAACATTTAATCCTTATGCTTTAAAAGTTGACTCAAAAATGTGGCAAAAAAAATTAATTAATTCTGAGTAGACAGTGAGCATAAATTACATTTGTTTAGAGTCCACATTTTGTCTGTGTGTTAGATTTCCCATGTTGGAATATATGGGAACTCTATACCATGTGAGGAAGATTCTTTAGGCTGGAATGGACTTCTTCAGCCCCAAGCATGTTTATGAGTGTCTATACAGTCAAGCTAACATGCTACATCTATACAGTCGAGCTAGCACGCTATGTCTATACAGTCAAGATAGCCTGCATGTGCTATAGACAATACATAGATCATTTAAACACAACACAGCCCCTGATTCTGTGTCTTCATACTAGGGAACTTTGGGAATATCTGGGGAAGCCCAAGAAAGAGAGGGTGATTCAGTTTTGTTTTATTTAAAAGTTCAACATTTGGGGAGGTATGGCTGGCAGGGCCTCCAGGACAACAGCAGTCCTGTGGAGGGTGGAGTGGGCTGAACCGGCTGCTGTCTTTCCAAATGAAATAAGAGAGGCAAGTAGACACAACCTCTGCATTGTAGAAGTTATGTGAAAACTAGTAATAAAGGTTAAGATAGTGCAAGGCAGTGCGAAAAGAATTCTTGTTAAGAGAAGTCTAGCGGAAATTGAGGCGAGACTGCCTGGAAAGGACGGCACTTAATTACTGTCTTTGCTTATATGAAAGAATGCTCCGTGAGAAGGGTTATTGCCCGGACGCGCTCCACCTTCACTGAGATATAAACAGAAGAAAACAAGTTCAAATTTTGAAAGAAAATTGCTTAATTAAACATTTGGATTTATTGACCTTGGACAATCAAACCCAGAAATGAGCTGCATGGGTTCCTAGAGGATCTTTAAGAGAATATGTGAGTATCCACATTGGAAGACTTAGCTGCTTCTCACCCATGACAACTGCCCTTGGATGATGTGATAAAAATGGCAGTGGAAGCGCATTACCCACAGCCCAGTTAGCTTTCCCATGGCCCTCCCCGAGAGCCTGAGGTTCTCAAATTAGCCATTCCTTTTCCTTTCAGATTAAGGCCTCCAAGTCCTCAATTAAAATGTAAATATGATCTGGTGGGGATGACACATTCTGCTATTATCAGCCATTAACACCGCATCTCACTAAGCTATCAAGTTAGTGAGTCACCTATCAGGTACCCTTAGTAAGTTTTGATGATAGAGAAGGAATTAGGCAAACCCTGGGGATATGGGAAAATAAAGACAGAACAAGTAAGTTTTGATGGTAGAGAAGGAACTGGGGAAACCTTAGTGTTTTGGAGGGAGGAAATGTCTGGGTGGGTTCCCACCGTTAGAGACCTTAGGGATTCACATGAGAGAGCACTGAGCAACGGGTTTGGCATCTTTTACTTTACATTCCTCTCTTCCCTTCCTCCTCTCCCTCCTCTCCCCTCCCCCCCACCGTCCTTTTGCAATTCTCTCTGCAATAATTGCTGGGCACAACACTAGTTGTTAGACCATCCTAGGTTCAGAACATGTCTTGAACACATTTAAGTGTGATTTGTTTTCCCAGAGGGGAATGCTATTCTTCATACACTGCAGGGAATTATGCTGATGATTCAGCCTCCTCTTCTTCACTAGGACTCTCAGTTCTGGAGCGAATTGCTCATTGCAGACCCTCATCCCTGAGACTCATGCACCAGATGCAGCAATGCCTCGTGACACCCCTCAGGGCCCCGCCACATAGAAATGCAGCCCACGAGACTCTTGCCACATAGGTACTTACCCTTCAGTTGTCGGAACTCTAGGAAATGAGTACTTTGTTTGGTTCACCCTGTCAGAGTTGAACTTTTAATTTTAAGTCTAGAGAGTCTATTGTTTGTTCTGTCAACTTGACCAATGGGATTTAAGAAACTTTCTAGTGTTTTCTAAGTACTTGGTGTGAAATTAATTCACAAAGTCACATATTGAGTATTGCAGCCTCCTCTGTAACATTGTCATTAAAGAAAAAAGTTCCCTGTGGGTGTGTTTAACTCAGAAAGCTTAACTCATTTAACTATTTAAGTTTGTACTTATTTTTTTCCAAAATAAAGTTTAATGCAATAGCATTATGCTTAAAATATTAAAATAACTTAAGCATTAGAAATGATATTCTGAATGATATATAGCAAACTATAAAACAAAATTAGACCCAACATTTACCATTTGAAACTTTTCCTCTCTGTTTCCTAATTTGCAGTTTGTTCACTCCATATGTTTCTGCTGAGTGCCTGCTCTCTACAGGCTTCAGGCTAGGCACCCAGCATACAGTGCAAATGAAATTGCTGCCAAGCTCTAGCTCTCCTTTTCTCCACCAGCAGTTCTTTCCTGAGCTTGAACAGAACCAGACCCTGGAGAGAAATGGGTTGTATTCTAAAGGTTTGGTTTTAAAGTTGATTACTAGAAATTCACAACCGAATTTCTTCTGAGGAGAGTAATATCAGGGGGAGTTAGATTCCATACCGCCAATAAACATGATCATAAACCTGCCTGAAATACAGTCCAGAGGGATCGGCCTCAACTCCCTCTAACCATGATCAAAACATTAGTTGTGAGGAGCACTATATACCTCAGGAAAGGAGGAACACATCCATCCCTGGGACCTCCTGAACAAGGGCAGAAAACTCAGAGGATGACAAATAGTTTCAGTGCCTCTCTGGCATTAAAAAAAAGCACCTCCAGGAGCAGTCTTCATCTGTTCCCACTTGTGGATCAAAGACAGCTGAACCCATGGGATGGGGGATGTGTGAGGTCATTCAGAGATGTGTGCTCCCTGCTCTTGGACTGAAAGTCACTAAGACCTTCATGCAAGTACCTGGCCCATGGCTCCAGGCAGTCTCAGCAAGCACAGGCCTTGAGGGGCTGGGCCACGCGGGCATGTGTACTAAATGACTCACCCCAGAGACTGGCCTCTGACAGGCTGGGCGTGCCCCCAGCTACTGCTGTCTTCTCACTTCACTTGTTGTACTATGCACTGATTGAAGGAGGGGGAAACTACCTTCCTGAGTCTCTGCTGGCACTTTCCCAGATGCCCCAGGGAGCTGAATTGTATTTACACTGTGGGTGCCCTTTGCCCCCAAGGGTCAGGCTGCCAGCAGGAATTAATTTGGACATTTTCTCTTGTAGATTTTCCTGACTACTCCTCTCTATCCTCTTTCCTGCCTATTCGTCCACCCACCTCTTGGGTGGACATGGCCCCTTGCCCTGCGGGCCAACTCTGCTGATGCAAACCACCGCTAAGGCCCCCTGACACTCCTATACCTGCTCCTGTGTTTCCTTCCCTCTCGAGAGGATGCAGTCACTGAAGGCTGGGACTTGACCTTACTTACCTTTCATGTTCCAGTCAAATATAGTAGCAGGCACTCAAGAAAATGTTTGATAAATAAATGACTCTTTCCACTAGTATGTTTGACTTCCAAATAGAGAAGTACCAGTTTCCACTTCAGATTCCTCCCCTGCCAAAATGCCTATGCATATTAGCAATGTGTATGATTTAGCATAAATGTGTAGTCATTTTTCTCAACTTCTAAAACCAAAAAGAATCATATAGCACAGTTTTCTGATACAGGTTATCTTCTCAGTGTTTATTTTGGTATTATTGTAGTAGGCTTATAATAGAATTTAAGAAGTAGATTTAAAGAAAATTCAGAAGGACCAAAAGGAGATACAAGTTGACTTTCCACAAACTTTAGAGCATCATTCTAAATAGTATTAAGTAAATAATAATCTTAAAATTCAAATTCCAAAACTAAAGTCAATAGGTGTTTCTTTTACTTTTCTGGCTGAAGGGAGTGTTGTCCACACTGAATCTACATACTACTTGCTACTGTGGCTTGGTACTACAGTATTCAGTGGTGATTCTATGTGTATGGATCAGATAAGCCACATAAGACTTTGCATTATTTTAATGCACTATATGCATTTACTTAGAATATTATTTCCCGTGAAATGGACCATTCCCTTTGTGCTGAGGAAATAGTCTTGGATCCAGAAATTCAAAATGAATAGTAGGAAAACCTTATTAGATATGTTTATTGTATATAATAACACTTGTCAAGACTCGAGTCAATTTTCTATTAAAATGTATTAATGAAAAGCCTTATGTAACTATTTTCTTATAGATACCTCTAACTTGTAACCTTTTTTATTTTGGCAATATTGAATTCAGATAAAGATTTTTCCCTCCATGGTTTCATAATCATCAGTACATGTTCATGTTTTGATAAGTTCAGGAATTTGTGATTTAGAAAAATAGACTTGGCAGCAATATTTGCACGTGAATAGACAGTGTAGACAGATCCCGCCAGGTGGAAATGATTAGGAAACTGATAGAAAATGAACAGTCATATTTTCTCTGCTGCTTTAAAAGAATCCTAAAAATAAATTATAAAGTAGTTTATGCAGAGACAATAAGAGACAGTTAAACATTTTTCATCTCTTTGAAACACACGTCAGTTCTGATTTGTGCTGAATGAAAGGCTGTATCCTGTGTCTATGTTTTCCTTTTATGTAGAATGAATATCACATTATCAGGCACTTAGGTACTAAAACTCTTAATTCACAATTAATGTTCGGCAGTCCCCATAAATATTTATGGAATGCCTACTGTGTACCCTGTATTTAATTCAATGAATATTTAGGAAACTTCTCATTAGATGTTTTGCCCAATGTCATTGTGGCTGTTGATGGATACCAAAGGAGAACATAAAAGCTCTGTCTTCTAGAACCAGAATGTTGGTAGGTATACAAAATATAATTTTCTATTTCTTTATACATACACACTATATACATACATATACATATACCGTGACACACTCTCATATGTACATATATTTAATTTCTATATTTATAGTCTCTACATTACCTGGATTCCTTTGTTTCTTTTTTTCCTCATTTATTATCTTTTTCACACACTCTTCTCAGCAACAGGAAATATGGTAACTAAATGATCCGGTTATATTTTACGGAGGGCTGAGGCAGATGCAGAAGCGCATTGTGCTTGGTACAGTCTTGGTCATGCTCTTCTTCCTGTCCTGTGGGACGAGCAGTCCCAGGGTGCCACCCTTCCTGCTGCAACAGTCGAGGTGTCAGCACCCCTTGGAGGATAGCACAGGCCCTCTGCACCCAGAACGTCCGGCTCCTACAAGCTTATAACCTTGGGCAAGATCCTTAAGCTCTCTTATCTGCGAAGTGGAGATAATAATGGTGCCTAATCCTCATGCGGCTGCAGGAAAATACTCCAGAAAAACTAGCATCATGACTGCTGTTCCTATCGGTCTTGCTCAGCGGTACCTGGGAAAGAGCATCCGTGAAAACCTATGTGAAGTCTCTGCTGAGATGGCTATTGGGAGCTACAGCTGCAGCTTCAGAGGTCACCCTCTTCCGCCCGTTGTCTCCCCAGCCCATTTTGGAGCCTTCCTTCTCTGTCTCTCCTGACACTTGTCAGGCCCTGGCTGTTTCCCACCCAGTATCACCAGTTAGCATTCCATCCTCCTCATGGTCTGTGTTGATTCCATGCTCCTCAAAGGTGAGAACACCGTCTAGAGGTTCTTTGTTCCCGAGCACCTTGTCGTGTGTATTATTCCTGTTATGAACTTAGTCAACAGTTATTCGAAATAACTGGTGTTTATATATTGTGCATATACATATTATATATATACAAAAAATCTTACATAAAAAAGGAATTTTGATAAGCCAGGTGGAGAAAGACAAGTACCAAATGATTTCACTCATCTGTGGAGCATAAGAACAAAGCAAAAACTGAAGGAACAAAACAGCAGTAGACTCACAGAACCCAAGAATGGACTAACAGTTGCCAAAGGGAAAGGGGGTAGGGAGGGTGGGTGGGAAGGGAGGGAGCAGGGGATTAAGGGGCATTCTGATCAGCACACATAATGTAGGGGGGGCACGGGGAAGGCAGTGTAGCACAGAGAAGACAAGTAGTGACTCTATAGCATCTTACTACGCTGATGGACAGTGACTGCAATGGGGTATGTGGGGGGGACTTGATAATATGGGTGCATGTATGACCACAATGTTGCTCATGTGAAACCTTCATACAATTGTACATCAATGATACCTTAATTTTTAAAAAAAAGGAATTTTGAATTCTAATTGCCATTGTTTTGCTTGCAAACAAGGTCTAATATTTCTGTAAGATTACTGGTCTTTTTCATTTTTCTGCTTATTTCTCAACTGATTTTTAAAAAATTAATTTGTAAAAGGCACAGAGCAAATACAGTCCCCATGTGGTTATAATGGTCATCTTTTCTGGTTGTCTGCTCAGCCGGGGGTGACTCTCGGACAGCCCACAGGTGCCCTCAGCTGTGTGTGTTCCAGTGTCCTCGGGCCCCTGGTCACAGCCATCTGGATTAGGTGTTCACAACTGGAAAAATTAGGACCTCTGAGACTCTTTGTCCTAGAAACTTGGGATCGTAATGATAAGTCAACTTCCGTATGTGGGTAGAAATGAAGACTTACAAGGTGGGGGGAATTAGGTGCATGGAGAAGGTGGAAAGACAGTCTGAGAGAGGAAAGAAGAAAGGGACAGTGAAGACCGAGAAATGAGTGGCAGGGACTCTCTGGACCCAGGACACCCCTTCCTTCCCTCATTCCCAGTGGCTTCCTTGGTCCTGAGGTTGAGCTGTGCTCCTGTCCTTGGGGTTTGTGACACAGCCCTGTGTCCTTATTTCTGTTCTTTTTCTTTTGTGATGACCTAGCTTGAGTGTATTATGAGCAACCAGAAGGACACTTGATGAGAATCTTGCACACATTCCTTTGATTTGCCTTTGTGAATGATGCTTTGGTCCTGAATAAAAAAGTTTTTTAACTTGAATAAAGTCAAACCCAGCTCTCATTTCTTTTATTTTTGCTGTTGGTTTTAGTCTTCAAGGTGTAGTCTTCATTTGCACCTCAAGATTATATAAATATTTAACTGTATTTTTTATTGTTTTATTTATTTATTTTTTCCTTCTTTCTTATTTTCCCTGCATTTTCCTTTGGCTCTTATGTGATTTTATTTTTACATTAAAATCTCAAATCTGCCTGGGACTTATTTTAATATAAGGCATGTGGTACAAGACAGGCATCAATCAGCAATGACAGGAAAGGAAGCACAAGGTTGAGGAAAAGCCCTGGGAATGCTTTTTCATAACAAGACTATCCCAGTTCCTTTATAACAGTTTTCAGTTCCTCAGAAACCTTATATCTATCATACTTCTTTTGAAGTTGGTCCTTTACTCTTGGCTTGTTTTGGACATGAAAAAAAATGAATAGCTATTATTTCCTTCTGAGAGTTTGTTCCATGAATATTGGTACTCTGGGAATGGAGCCCATAGTGTTTATATTCCTAATCTATCCATCTAGCTGTATAAATGTTTCCTAGCCTCTCATGCCTGAAATAAATTCACTGTAATCAGCTTTTCTTCCCCTTCACTTTATTCCTGGCATATAGTGCAATAATGCCTGCTTCTCTAGAGAATAACTAAACCGAAGACATTGTGTTAAATTTTATGATGAGATGTATTGTTTCCCAAAAGAAACAAGTCCTTCATTTCAAAGGGTGAAGGGCCATGGTACTTACAAAGCATTCCAGCTGGTTAAATGAAGGGCATGGACAAAAGTCGGATCAAATTATTACTTGGCTCTGAACCCACAGTACACTCCTCTGATTGGGAATTGGACAAGCTTTGGCTTATTTGAGGCTCTTGTCTCTTACTGTTTTGTTCTAAAAGAGGAAAATGCATTAGTGGTCATGTTGCTTGCAGTTCACTCTGCTGGTTGTGAGGTGCAGCCCCTTCTTATGTGTTTTTAACTACCAGGTGTGCAAAATAGCGGGCTGTGTCTGTGACACTTTGCCTCTGAATCAACAGCTCTGGCCCCCATGGTAGGTCTTTTTGGGACTGTTTTGCCTCCGTTAGAATCTCATTTAGCTCCTTTCCCACCCCTCTGGGTATGGTTCTCTCTGGCTCCTGTAACTGACCACAATACCGAGTGAGAGTGCAATTCACATTTTCCTATTGCATTTGTAATTACTAAATAGTGCTCTCTGTTACCTTTTTAAAATTTGAAATGCAGATTGGCAAAATATTTTTGACTTCCCACTTGAAAAGATAAATCAGACCATTTAAACAGATATGACCCAAAGAGTAGGCATGGTCGTTTTTTTTTTGTTGTTGTTGTTACCTTTTTAATCCCCAAGCCATGGATCATGGATGGATCCTGGATGAAGAACGTAAATTGTTCCTATTCTATTCCTCCTGTGATCCATTGAAGGTTGGCACGCTCCTCTTCTTCCCTCTCCTGCTTCCCATTCACAGCCCCCTGACCTGCTGCCCAGCCGCCACCTTCCCTCCCATTCACCACCAGTTGTCCAGCCTTCATTTCCCTTAGCTCCAGTGGCATCACAATACCAGTTCGATAGGCCACTTCTGTTTGTGCTCTCGATCTGTGCAGCTCACCCCTACTAGGTGGTGGTCAGTCTGCCGAGTAGAAGGCTGCTCTTCTTACCTACCTGGCTCAAACTCAGACTGAGAACTGCTTACCGTCATACAATCTCCCAAAACAGGGAGCTGCTTGCACACTCTTGAAGTTAACTGGTACTTCCACCCCTTCCCAGGCCTGCACTCATGCCAGCAAATCATCAGGCAAGATCTCAAATGCTCACAGCCAGTATGGTGGCAGATGTTGCTGTTAATACATTCCCTCATTCACTGGCAGACTTTGGGATGTGTTGGGTGCAAAGCACGTGGGCCAGCCATGCTAGGAAAAATGATCATATCTCATTTTCTGTCGTTAAAGGAATTTGTAATAAATTTGCCCAAATTTTTGCAAAATGCAAAAACGTCAAGAAATCTATGACCAAAAGAAAGACAAGAGGACAAGAAATTTTAGGTCAAAGGAGCTGCAGGAGAGAGAAGGTAGCAAAATGGGGATGGAACATAGTAATTTGAATTCCTCAATAATGCTACGGCCCTAGTGTAGGTATGCCTGTAGTTTTTTTCTTTTTCATTTAAAATTTTCCATAAAACATTTCTTTAAGATTTGATAAAGAGAAAGTTTGTGTTGTTTCTATAGGCTGAAAATGTCCTCAATTAGCTACAAGTTCTACTAGCAATAAGGAACCAAAAAATAAAAAGGAGACTATGGGAGTAAACAGTCAGAAGGAAAGGTGTCACCATATTATCACCTCACACCAGTGGCCTCCAACCAAAAGACAAGAAATAACAAGTGTTGATGAGGATATGGAGAAAAGGGAACCCTCCTACACTGTTGGTGGGAATGTAAAGTGGTATAGCCACTGAAGAAAGCAGTGTGGAGGTTCCTCAAAAGACTAAAAATTGAAATACCATCCAACCCAGGAATTCCACTTCTAGGAATTTACCCCAGGAAAACAAAATCCCTGATTTGAAAAGAGATATGCACCCCTATGTTCATTGCTGCATTATTTACAATAGCCAAGATATGGAAGCAACCAGTGTCCATCAGTAGATGAATGGATAAAGAGGATATGGTACATATACACAATGGAATATCATTCAGCCATAAAATAATAAAAGAAATCCTGCCATCTGCAA
>JAVSCE010005375.1:0-189051 GCA_032199065.1 Smutsia gigantea | reverse complement strand
AACCAAGAGCTAGTTCTTTGAGAAAATAAACAAAATAGATAAACCCCTAGCCAGACTCATTAAGAGAAAAAGAATCTACACACATAAACAGAATCAGAAATGAGAAAGGAAAAATCATGACGGACCCCACAGAAATACAAAGAATTATTAAAGAATACAATGAAAATCTATATGCTAAAAAACTGGATAACCTAGAAGAAATGGGCAACTTCCTAAAAAAATACAACCTTCCAAGACTGACCAAGGAAGAAACAGAAAATCTAAACAGACTAATTACCAGCAACGAAACTGAATCGGTAATCAAAAAACTACCCAAGAACAAAACCCCTAGGCCAGATGGATTCACCACTGAATTTTATCAGACATTTAGAGAAGACATAGTACCCATTCTCCTTGAAGTTTTCCAAAAAATAGAAGAGGAGGGAATACTTCCAAACTCATTTTATGAAGCCAGCATCACTCTCATACCAAAACCAGGCAAAGAACCCACAAGAAAAGAAAATTACAGACCAATATCCCTGATGAACATAGATGCAAAAATACTCAACAAAATATTAGCAAACCAAATTCAAAAATACATTAAGAGGATCATACACCATGATCAAGTGGGATTCATCTCAGGGATGCAAGGATGGTACAACATTCGAAAATCCATCAACATCATCCACCACATCAACAAAAGGAAGAACAAAAACCATATGATCATCTCCATAGATGCTGAAA
Organism: Smutsia gigantea; assembly: GCA_032199065.1. NCBI lineage: Eukaryota > Metazoa > Chordata > Mammalia > Pholidota > Manidae > Smutsia > Smutsia gigantea. The sequence goes on along the minus strand of JAVSCE010005375.1, from coordinate 188,328 downwards.
AAGCATTTAACAAAATTCAACATCCATTCATGATAAAAACTCTCAGAAAAATGCATGTAGAGGGCAAGTACCTCAACATAATAAAGGCCATATATGACAAACCCACAGCCAATATCATGCTTAACAGCAAGAAGCTGAAAGCTTTTCACCTAAGATCGGGAACAAGACAGGGATGCCCACTCTCCCCACTGTTACTCAACATAGTACTGGAGGTCCTAGCCATGGCAATCAAACAAAACAAAGAAATACAAGGCATCCGGATTGGTAAAGAAGAAGTCAAATTGTCACTATTTGCAGATGACATGATATTGTACATAAAAAACCCTAAAGACTCCTCTCCAAAACTAAAAGAACTAATATCTGAATTCAGCAAATTTGCAGGATACAAATTAATACACAGAAATCTGTTGCTTTCCTATACGCTAATGATGAACTAACAGAAAGAGAAATCAGGAAAACAATTCCATTCACAATTGCATCAAAAAGAATAAAAAACTGAGGAATAAACCTCACCAAGGAAGTGAAAGACCTATACCCTGAAAACTACAAGACACTCTTAGGAGAGATTAAAGAGAACACTATCAAATGGAAACTCATCCCATGTGCTTGGCTAGGAAGAATTAATATTGTCAAAATGGCCATCCTGCCTAAAGCAATCTACAGATTCAATGCAATCCCTATTAAAATACCAACAGCATTCTTCAACGAACTGGAACAAATAGTTCAAAAATTCATATGATACCACAAAAGACCCCAAATAGCCAAAGCAATCCTGAGAAGGAAGAATAAAGCAGGGGGGATCTCACTTCCCAACTTCAAGCTCTACTACAAAGCCACAGTAATCAAGACAATTTGGTACTGGCACAAGAACAGACCCACAGACGAGTGGAACAGAATAGAAAGTCCAGATATTAACCCAAACATATATGGTCAATTAATATATGATAAAGGAGCCATGGATATACAATGGGGAAATGACAGCCTCTTCAACAGCTGGTGTTAGCAAAACTGGATGGCTACATGTAAGAGAATGAAACTGGATTATTGTCTAATCCCATACACACAAAAAAATACATCACTCTAGTAAAGATTAAGTATATAGTACAATTCAGAATACTCTAATACTGTAATATGGTGGTGTATTTACTTCTTAGCTCTAGTATAAAAGTTAAAGAACAAAAATATTTAAAATAACTCCAATAACTTGTTAATGGATACACAATATAAAAACAGCTAAATTTTGACACCAAAAATATAAAATGTGGTGGTGTAAGAGAGTAGAGTTTTTGTATGTGATTGGAGTTATCAGCTTAAAATAGACTGCTGTACCTGTAAGATGGGTTATGTAAACCTGATAGTAATCACAAAGCAAAAACCTACAGTAGATACACAACAGATAAAGAGAAGGGAATCAGAGCATACCACTACAAAAATCACCAGTTCACAAAGGAAGATAGCAAGAGAGGAAGAAAGCAACAAGGAAACTATAAAACAAAAAAATTACTTAGATGGCATTAGTGACTCCTTACTTATCAATTTTTACTTTAAATTTAAATGAATTAAACTCATAAATAAAAAGGCATAGAGTGGCTGAATGTATTTTTTTAAAAAACTTAACTATAAGCTGCCAACAAGAGACTCATTTCAGCTTTAAGGACACACTCAAAGTGAAGGGATGGGAAAAGATATACCACGGGAATAGAAATCGAAAGAGAGTATGGGTAGCTATACTTGTAGCAGACAAAATAGACTTTAAGTCAACAACTGTAACAAGAGACAAAGGTAATTATATAGTGATAAAGGGATAATTCATCAAGAGGATATAACAATGTAAATATATATGCACCTAACATTGAAGCATTTAATATATATTAGGCAAGTACTTCCATTTCTCTAAGATGTTCCCCATCTCATCCTGGTTAGCCCATCAGAGATGAGCCTAGATGGCATAGCTTTGGCTGCTTGTGGAAAGGTTTTTACTAAATTACACTTTGGCATTAGCTCACTGGCCTAGTACAAGAAAAGATGCTATAAGTGAATCTCTCTTTCGAACATACTAAAAGGATGCCGTTATGGACACGGCATTATAGCATTTTCCCCTTGTGAAAAACCAATGGGGAAAATTTCTCTCAGGCTTCAAGTCCAAGAAAACTTGAGCTTCTCAGTGGCCTTGGGTTTATCTCATAGGCACTGAGTTTTGAATGTCATCAAATTTCATTTTTCTCTCTTGTTTTGGCTATTAGGAAGCTCAGAACTGAGTTTGCTACCCACCTCTCACAAGATGATAACCCTATGAAATGCATATACTAATCCCACTCTTGGCTTGGTGGGTTTTTTATTTACTTAGTTATTTTGATAAGCTATGAAGACATAACTAAGAATTTCAAGGGGGAGGGTGAAGAAGGGGGCTGGCAGTGTGTATCATAGCAAACAAATTAAAACTTTTTTATTAGGCATTTCTTTACTCCCACATCTTTCCCTGGAGCTATTTGGGTGGTGATTTTATTCTTCTGCCCTTATTTCTCTTTTTGCTTTGGCATCTTTTTTTTTTATAATTTATTTTGGTATCATTAGTCTACAATTACATGTGCAATATTATGGTTATTAAACTACCCCCTTCATCAGGTCCCCCCCACCAACCCCATTACACTCACTGCCCATCAGCATAGTGAGATGCTGTAGAATCACTACTTGTCTTCTCTGTGTTGTACAGCCCTCCCCGTGCTCCCCCCTACATTATGTCTGCTAATCGTAATGCCCGTTTTTCCCCCTTGTCCCTCCCTTCCCACCCATCCTCCTCAGTTCCTTTCCCTTTGGTAACTTTTAGTCCATTCTTGGGTTCTGTGAGTCTGCTGCTGTTTTGTTCCTTCAGTTTTTTTCTTTGTTCTTATACTCCACATATGAGTGAGATCATTTGATACTTGTCTTTTTCTGCTTGGCTTATTTCACTGAACATAATACCCTCTAGCTCCATCCATGTTGTTGCAAATGGTAGGATTTGATTTCTTCATGTGGCTGAATAATATTCCATTGTGTATATGTACCACATCTTCTTTATCCATTCATTTACTGATGGACACTTAGATTGCTTCCATTTCTTGGCTATTGTAAAGCTTTGGCATCTTTATATACCATTTTCCCTTCTTACATTGCATGCAATCTTGTAATCTGCTTTCAGACAAGTTTCTTTTCAGGAGCCATACAGTTTCATGAATCTTTGCCTAGAACAGTCCTTAATTATCCATCTGCTGTCTGGAATTGTTCTAGGTACAGGAGCAACAGTACTAAATAAACTAGATGCAGTTCTTGTAATTGTATTTACACTATACTGGGCATTTGAGGAACAGAAATGGACAAAGAAACAAATAAATAATAAATGTAACTTCACAGAGTGGCCAGCTTTGTAAAGGCAATAGAAAAGATATTATCATAGCAAAAGAATGGGAAGGAGAAACACAAGGTAGGGAGGGAGCAAAGGCCTTTCAAGAGGTAATATTTGAACTGAGTTCTGAATGTGGAGGGACCAGCCAACAAAGAGCTGGGATGAGCATCCAGGTAGAGCCACCAGCAAGTACAAGGGCTCTGGGGCAGGGATGAGTGCCCTGTGCTGGCAGAATGCACACTGCACACCTGGTAACCTCTAATAAGCTGTCAAAACCCTTCTCACCACTCCCTCCTTTCTCACTGAATCCCATCACTCTCTGCATCACTCAAAGAGAAGGTCACCCACTTTATGCCCATCCTCTCTCTGTATCTGTACGGTCCATACTGAATTGCACAGGTCAGCTCACAGGCAGGCCTTCCTCACTGGACCATGAACACCTGAGGTGTCTTTGGGGAGAACAACAATGGTATCTTCCTTCTCTCTAGCACAGCCCCTGGCACATAGAAAGCCCATAGTTTTATTTCTCAAGAATAAGCCTGTGCTAAGCTGATAGAATGTACACAACTCGAGCCCTATCTGCAGGAACTGGTCTAAGGCATACTTTCTCCATTTACAAAGCCACAAGCTGCTTGTGCTTTGTTTGTGACGGGAATAGACTGGCAGCCGAGAAACAGCCACCCAAGCAAGTGCAGCCAGCCCATTTGGAAGGAGGGAGCCTGTTCCCTCCTTCCTCTGAAGAGCCCCTTCTGGGAAAGGAAAGACTTTTATGGTGATATTGGATTTCCCTGCAAGATTTATGACTCAATTTAAAGTTATGGGGCTTTTATTAATTATTATAAACACCAATTTCATTACACTTCAACTTCCAAAGAAATTACACACTATGGAAGGGAAATAAAATGTTAGTTTTGTGCTAATGCCAGGCACACATTAACTGGCTGAGTACTGTGTTCCTCTTGGCTTCTCATCCAGAGCAGAGGAAAGGACATTTTGGAAGGAAGAGCCTGAGGAGCTGTTTCCAGAATTTTAATCCATTTGGTCAAAAACAACGGAAATGAGCTGTAATGCCTGCCACACGGGGCTAGCAGGATCACTCTCTTCAAGAGGAGCCATGTTGGGTGATGCACTCTGGGCCCTAATCTCTGAGTTTTAGACCCATCTGTCTCTTACTTGTGGTCTTAAGTAGGTTACTGCTCCTCTCTGAACCTTGATAGCCTCATCTTAAGAATAAAGTCTTGACCCAGGCCAGGTGTGGCAAACAGAGCTCATCTCCTGTGCCAGTGTCAATGCACAAGAGGTGGTCAGCTAACAAGGCTATTTCGAGAAGGATTCTAAAGTTTCATCCAGGATTCCTGGGAAAGAGCAATAGATCAAGATTAAGTATGAGCCAGGGGTACAAGACAGGAGGGTAGAAGGCTATATGCTGGGTATTCACGATTCCAGGGGACATCTGATGACCTCAAAGCCCATTCTGGATTTTAATTTAAGGCTGTGTAGCCAGTGAGTAGCAGATCTAGAGCAAAAAATCTCAGGATCCTGGGTTCCTAATTCTGAATCCTTACCTGCAAAATAGGTAAAATAGATCATAACTCAGGGCATTGTAAGGATCAATTGAGGCTCCTTATCATGCAGTTGGCAATAAAAGACACTCAGCCCAATTCTTCTGCATTTCCATCCTGCCCCGGGCTCGTAATGCCATGCCGATGGGTAACCTTCTGCTTTTGGTGTGGATTTTGGAGTTTCTTCTCTCAAAACCTTAGGTGACACTAGGTAGGTAGGTGTTTCTCAGCTACATACCCCTTGGGCAAAACCTACAGTCCCATAGATTCCCAAAGAATTTTGTTTTAAAGCTGCTTGGTTTTAGGTTTTGTTGTTATGGACTTTCCGACTCTGCACTACTTTGGTTTTTGCTGGAAAATGGAAAATATTTTGACACTTCTGGGATGAGGGGGTTTGACGAACCCCCTAAGGGGGAGGAGAATAGGATTCAGCAACTTTGCACAAGTGCTTCCTGCCAGATGTGCGATTAAGTTTCTGGGTACAAACCAAAGAGTACGTTTGGATAATGGGTAGGAAAGCCTGCTAGAGCTCTCAAGGTGGGGAAGAAGAAGGAGGCCAGCCCAAGAGAAGCTTTCTGAGAACAGATACCAGCAGAGTGAGTTATGGCCTCCTGGGGCTCTTGCCCGTCCCAGGTGCCATCATCGCGAGAGTCACCTCAGCATCACCTAGTGGTTAAAGGCCCACATTTGGATTTTATTTAGACCTAAGTTTGAATCCAAGCTTCAACACTCATTGTGTTGAACTTGGACAAGCCCTTTAACTCCAATGGACCTCATTTCCCTCATCTCTAAAATCGGGTTGATAACGAGCTGGATCATCAGCTGGTGTATGGCTCTTGAGCAGGTCTGAGGAATGCTATATTCAAGACGTCCTGGTGACTGGCTTGGAGTCAGCTGAATCCTACATCCCTCATGACAATGGACAAGACGCTGGTGGCTCTTGCTGGGCCTCAGTTTCACTGGGAGTCCACAAGGAAGCTGGACCAGACAAACTCTCAGGCCCTTCTAGTTCTGACTGCTGGCATTAATGATAAACAATACGTGCACTCCTGGACTTCGTGGGGCACTCATAACACCGGCCACTGCCCAGGCTGTAATTTGGGCCCATATTGGAAAAGGTCAGACCCTGGTATTTGACTACCAGTTTTACATTCAAGCACTGAGCTTTGAGCAAGCCATCTAAGCTCTCCACTCCTCTAGTTCCCCATTTGAGAAAATGGGGGTCAGTGGCAGTATAGTAGCAAGGACTGCACGTGTTGTTCCATGTCATGTGCTTACCCCCTTTGCTGGCCAGTGGCAAGTGCTGGAGCAGTTGGCGCTTCTTGAAGGACAGACTCCATTCATGCTAGACTGTGCTTCTCTTAAGAAACGGTGCAGCCAAAACTGCCCCTTGGGGGACTGCCTAGTTTAGTTAGGCTAACAGGCAAGTAGCTTTTAAAAAGCCCCCATAATTCAAGCTTGGTTGATACCTGGATGTCTTTCCAGGCTGAGTTGGTCCTGGCGGGGCATCTTCTCTGATTACCCTCCACCATGCTGTGAGCTGGTATCTATCCCCCATGCCCTGCAATATTGGGATTCTCTTTAGATCATGTTGGAAAAAACAGAACAGTGGCAAGGCAAGCACATGGATTTTAGAGCCCCTTAAACCTGGATTCAAATCCTGAATCCACCTCTTACCAGGTGGATGACTCTGTAGCAAAGAAACAATTTCTCAGGGTTTCAATTCCTACATCTGTAAAATGGAGACAATAGTAGCTGCCCTGGCAGGGTAACCATGAGGATTAAATGAGATCAAAAGATGCAAACCACTTAGCATACAGTACATACTCAATAAGGAACAATGTTTTTCAAATGTGAATGTGTTACTTTATTTATACAATTATGCAACCAACCTCTAATTACCTCAAGGCCAGGATACTATTTTTTTGGACTCCTTTTCTCCCTTGGGGCCTGGTAGAGGGCAAAGACATGAGGGAGCAGGAGCCTTGCTTAACCTATCTTCAAGCCAAGACTGTGTTCTTTTTCTTGGTCTGAATGTTCCTTCCCCCAGGCTGGTATCTTGCAAGTGGATGCAGAAATGGAAGTCACTTCCGCAATATTCCTCCGTTTCCCACCCCAGCTTTATTTCCCCCACCGATTCAGCCCACTCCATCAGATGTTTTCTTTGGGGAAATCTCCCTCCCTGCCAGCTCAAGCAAGCTCTGATTTTGCATATGCAGAGAGTCAAGTGACTCTGGCAAAGCCAGAGGATGAATATTCATTGTCACTCCTCAGCTGTGCAGTGGACACAAAATGCTGACGGTCGAGGATGGGCAGGGTCCATACACTTGGCCCGTAGGGGCTCAGAGCTCTGCAAGGATGCATTAGGCCCACAGCCTGGTGCCTTACAGGGGCTCTCTATGGTTGGTGGATGCTGTGAGATCCTTCCTGCCTTCAGGAGGAGCTCCAGCCTCACTGTGACAAAGCTTTGACCTTCGGGGCATCTCACTAATCTGAATTCTCCCAGGTCTAGCGTATGCCGTTTATATATGGGGAACACTTTGTACATTATAATCCACCCTATTGCTTGTAACCCAGGCCTACTTGGCCTCAGTCTCAAAGGCAAAACTCACATTGTATTCCATGTGCCTGGTACCCACAACATAATGGCCCTGGCCTCACCCACTGCTCACTCTTATTCTATGCTCAGCAAGCACCCAGAGCAATACACACCCTTTCGTTAAAGAGCCACTGGAGGGCATCCTCAATTAAAATGAATTAGACACTAGTAAGAGGTGGCTGGCTCCTTGATCCTACAGAGCTGGAATCTTAGGGTGGGTGAGCGAGGGCTTTGGGGTTATGAAGCTTTGCTGAAGTTCCCCAGGTGGTGCTGATGGCAGGCACGCTGGGGTGTCAGTGCCATACCAAGCTAAAGTGGTAGCCTCCCTTAGCGGGTTACCTGTGTGCATGGCCACTAGACAGACATTGAAAGGGGGAACTCGGGAGAGAAATATGAACTGCTGTTCCAAGCGCTGAGTGTCAAGATGAGACAAACTCAGAGACCATTTCCTCCTCCCATCTGCATTGATATTCCGCACAGCATCTAGCAAATGCCCTTCCATTGCGCTCCAGAAAAAAAAAAAGATGTTTTTGCCCAAGAGATCCTCTGAGATCTCTCTCTCCTGCTTTCACATTAAACTTTGCCCTGCAGCATCTCACCCCACCACACTTTGCACTGCCCAGGTACAAAGACCATCTCTCGGCTTTGTGCTACCACTGCATAGTTCAGCATCTCCTCCATCACGGTATTTAACAAATGGCTTTGAATTGAATAAAATGTGTCTTTACTCAGCTTTCTCTAATTGGCTCCTATCGACTTTCTCTGGAAGTCGGGTTTGAAGTCATTTGCAACACAAAAAAGGCATGGCTGTAAGTGGCACAACCCCATTTGCAATATATGCACACATATGTGTCAAAGGATGTTGCATTTCAAAATTGTTAATCTCCTTGGGAAGCCACACATTACTTCCAGTGATACTGCTTTTGCTCTAATCATCTGAAGTTCATAGCTGTGGTCTTCTAGCTGAAGGGCTGAGCTGAGGTCTGACTGGGCTGGAGTCCATGGGAGAGGGGTGCCCATCGATGGCTGGAATCTAGCCCTGGAGGTGCAGTTGCGGGAGGCCTTCCGGGAGGAAAGGGATCTATTGGGTGGCTAATCATCACAAGCATGAAAACAAGTCTGAGAGTTAGGAAGGACAGTTGGAAGTGCATTTACACCAGGGACAGCATGGTGACAAGTGCACATGGATGATGAATATAGGTTACTGGGACAATAGTAATGTGGACTAGTTATACTCAAACTGGAGGAGTCACTGACAGTAAAACGCTCTGGGGTAATGAGATGGTGAGGTACTTTCCACTCCCCCAAGGTAAGGAAAGATTCTTGAGTTCGAAGAAACAGAAGGCTGAGTCAAAGCTCTAAAGAAACTCCCCAAAGACACGCTGCAGAGAAGTTTTCAGCAGAAGTGGTAGCACTGAAGTATTTACCCTCTCCACATCCTAGCTTCGCCACATCATGGAGCGGCACTGCTGCCGCCCGTCAGCACCAAGGTGGGAGTGACGCAGCTGAGACTAGGGTGGGCTCCTGGGGCGAGCCTCAGGAAGATGTGAGAACCACACTACTGCGGCCAAGCCAGAGGGTGGCCAGGACCTCACATGGGCAAAGCAGAAGCAGGGACCCTATATCCAAGCAATGCATGGGTGAAAGTCACAGCCTACAGGAAGAAGCCAGAAATAAGTAGGACAAGGCTGGGGATGTGCTGCTGTGATTACTCTGCTGAAGAAGTCAGAGTCCTTCCTCTGCAGGAGGCCCTTGGGAGACCCAGCATCAGATGCACAAGAGGACCACCTCATTTAAATTTCAATTCTGAAATTTGTGTTTAAAATTCAATCACAATGATATTCTACGATATGCACTTTATATAGAGGTGTCTTCATGTTATACATATAAGGCTGGATCTTCCTGCTTCCCTACTCCCAGCTCTTCACATATTTTATATAATTGTGTAGATTAAGAACCTCAAAATTTCAGAGTATCTGCATGAACTGAGCCTTTTGCAGCTGTGCAGTGTACAACCTGTACAACTGCCTAATGCAGTCTTCGTAGGTAATTGAAGAATAATACTTTATGGGGGGTGAAGGAGAGTATCCTACCTTAACTTCTGGGAGCCTAATCACTTCACTGGTCACACAAGCATTGTAATCCCTTTCTCCCTGGTTTCTGGCATACATTTCAAAAAGTTAACCTAGGTAACCCATAATACTCAACACATCAGGCACTGACAAAATTGGCTGCTTTTCTCTCCTCACCACCCTCATCCCACACTAGTAAGTGTCCATGTGCATTCTTCAAGCAGGAGGGGTGAATGGAGCCCGTGCATGTTCAGTAGCCAGTCAAACCTGGGGAGGAAGGCAGACATTTACCACAATCATTCCCCAGATGGGGTCTCCTGGGATAACCAGTGGAGGAAAGTGATTAGTGGCTTTGTTTTCTTCTTCTGAGTATTATTCCAGAGGGTCCCTCCTGAAATACCCATGCCACCATGGAGCATGTAATTGTGGCAAATACCCCATCCAGCTGCCCTCCCTACACTGAAAGCTGCTACATACTCATTAAAATAAATGTCCTACTGTGTATTATTTGTTACTGTTGGAATGGGAATAAAAACCTAAATACTAACTGTATTATTCTGACTCATGAGAAGCAAAAAAAAAAAAAAAATTTCCCTATTAGGTTATTCTTCAGCCTAGTGAAAAGTATTTAACCTCAGAACAGCAATGCTTGGTCTATTTTCATACATTTTCCTCACCCAAGTGCAATAAAGACTCACTAATAGTTTTATACATACCCAGTGAGGTGTAAGGCAGCCCATAAGAGAAGGCAGGGGGCACTGAGGGATGAGCATGGGCTGCCCATCTAACCATCTAACCGCCCTGTGGGCTGTGCCGTGAGCCACAGCCGAGTCCCAGGCAGGAGGCCGCACAGCCCCACCTGCAAGCGTCATGCCTGTTCCTTTCACCAGGCTGGGCTAAAGACACAGGAGGTGGTGCCAAGCACACGGGAGAGCCACAGAGTCCTGGCCATGGTTTCTTGGGGTTCAGCTGCCTCTTTCACGCATTTGTCTCCAACAGACACAGAAAGAATCCAGCTGAGAGTGACGTACCTTCTCAGGTGTGCCACTGGAACCAAGCCCTCCCTTTTGCCCCTCTGATCTGCTGCCACTTTTCCTCCTCTCTCTGGTCCCCAGAGTCCCTGGTTTTGAACTTCAGCCCTTTCTGGAGGGGTCTCTTTCATCATGGACTCCTTTCTCTGGCTCAGTCCTGCCTCAGCCTAGCCTCCCTCCCTCCCTCCTAACATGGCACCCTCTGGGCTGCAACAAGAGCCACAGAAAGAAGGCTCTGGAAGAGGGACACCCCCTTCAGCAGCCGTCACTGTGGCTGTAGACCCTGGCCTCCCCCCAGGGAGGAGAAGATGTCATACAGAGATAGGGCATCTGGGCTGTTCCCGGTTCTTCCCCACAGTCTTTGGGTCAGGCCTGGTTCAAGCGAACTCAGCTTCCTTCCCTATTCCTCCCCTCTTCCTCCTTTCTTTGATTATGTAGCACACACCATGCACCTAGAATCAAGCTCAGCACGGAGGATGTGAAAATGATGAAGACATAGTTCCTGCAAACTGGCATTTTAGCTGGGAAGACGGGTTTGAAAAGGAAGAGTTGTAAATGAGGTAATAAGCTCTATGAAAGGAAGGGTCTAAACACTCTCATTCCCAGAGTCCCTCCAAGTTCCAGAACTCTAATGGGATAGAATTTTGATAGTGTAGCAAATACCGTGATACTGGTAAACAGAAGTGTAGTGATACTGACCTGGCTTCCAGCACTTTGCAAAACTGTCTTGGCAGCTTTGCTCCCGTCAGCAGCACAGCATTTCCAATCAGTGCCTCTGTGTTCACCTCATAGTTATGATAGGGTGTCATCGATTGCTTGCTGACAATGATACTGTGACTATGCGCTATCATCCAGCCACAGATGCAGTAGATTTGCTCACTCTGCAACTGTTCTGATTTCCTTTCAGTGTCTTCCGGTACTGCAGAAACTGGGGAAACTCCCACTACATTCTCCAGATTCTTATACCTAGGAGCTAGGTGGGGTCTGGGTCCTCCCAATCCTGCACTGGCACAAGACTGGAGTTGGAACCTGGGTTCTACAGGGGAGGCAGGGCAGACATACAGCAGCAGGAGGTGTGACTGTGAGGACTGGGGACTGTCGCTCAGAGCTTATCCTGTTCTTTCAGCCTTACTGATTATTGTGTAAGCCACCTAAGACCTAGTAATAAATCCCTTTTCTTTCAGCTACCTGAGTTATGTCTATAGAGTGCAACTAAGCCTTAACCAACATAGCACCTGGAAGGAAAATAAATTCAGCGTAACAGTAGAGAATGTAGTTTACACTACAGTAAACTCCAAGGCATATCCTGAAATGCACACCTTCCCATCCAGCTAATGTCAGGGACTCCTCACGTTGAAGTTGTCTCTGTTTTAAAGTAGGTATCAAAATTACAGACAGTTATGTCCACATCAACAGTGTGGTGGGTGGGGATGACACATGCATGTCCTGGCCTCCTGGCTCTCTGCCAGAAGGTGTGGCAGGGCCCAGGCAGGAGCACCCTGGGCCGGGCTGTGGCAGGTACCAGGTTGCCCAGCCTCAGTCTAGTGAGTAAGCAGGGGCTCCAGCGGTCGCTGAAAGACAGTCACCACCATCTGGGCTTGCTATCCGTGGCTCATAGGTTCCCAACCACTGGCCAGATTTCACTAGGAACCCGTGTTCTGGGGCAAAAATAGGAAGACCCCTATTCTTCAAGGAGCAGAACAGAGGGCAGAAATTCAGCCAGAACTGTTAAGATGCTACCATTTCCCCCCAATTCATCAATTTCCAGGAGACTAATGTCAAATCTGTATGAAGAAACAAACATCACAGCAAGCATCCTGCCACATGCATGGGATGTTTGTCCACATCCAGCAGTTTTCCCGGCTTGCATGCCCCCAGGAATCTTGTATGTTTAAAAATAATAAATATGAAGAGAAGAAATTATATCTTCCACGTTGCAGCATCCATTCCATTGGCCCATCTCCCAAGACCTTTGACTTTGCAAGAATATTTTAGTTTCAACCTTTCTCCTCGGTGCCATAAACACTGCCACAGCAATTTATTCCTTTCCAGCAGCCATAAAAATTATCCCCCTTATTTCTCAAAATCATGGTAAGTTAGCACCTTTGACCATCTTCTTCTCAGGCCCTGACTTTCTCTGTCCTGGTTGCAGACACATCAGCAATTTATGATGGCCCATGGAGGGTTCTCCTTTCTTGCATGCTGATGGAAAATTCCAAACAGCAATCTCCATACTAATCTATCTGCATGCTCACCCCAAGTCTGTAAAAATAAATCTAAAGTAGCATTTTCCAAAATGGCTTTTATATAGCACCCCAGGTCTATGAAATATTATTAGGTGTCCCACAAATATAATATTTTGTAGTCAGGTAAGTTTGGAAGCACTCCATGCTTTAGATTTTGGAATGCATATTTGCATATCAGATCAATCCTATGGTAAAGAAATCTACTCAAATCTCAAATTTGATTAGCCCAGAATTTCCCAGTTTATTTAAACATGGAAGAGTTTTGTATTTGCTTCCTAGTATTCAGCGGGTACCAGTTCAGGTAGATGATGACATCTGGGAAAAGCAAGTTGAATTACACAACCAGGGATTGGAAGTAAGAAAAGATTCTGATTTCCAAAACACCACTGCTTCTGGGTGAGACTCACAGCCAGGGAGCTTGACGCTGAGCTCAGGAGCAGGCCTCGGGCTGAGTCAGTTTCTCCGGCTCACGGTTTGTCCTGAGAAAGGAGTCCAGGGCTGAATCTGCTGGGGGAGTTAAAGAATGACAGCTGTGGTGATGAGGAAGGCTGCGGTGCTTTGCCATTCAAGTGTGCTCCCAGACCAGCAGCAGCGGCATCATTAGAGATGCAGAGTCTCGCCCCAGACCTCCTGAATCAGGATCTACAGTTTAACAAGATCTCCAAGTGATTTGTATGCACATTAAAATTTGAGAGGCACTGGTGTTCAGCTGTGGTTTTTCATCCTGCCTGCACTTTAGTATCATCTGGGGAGTTTTAAATATATAGATCCCTGGGATCCATCCCCAGAGATTCTGATTCAAATGTTCTGGGCAGAGCTACAGCATCAGCGTGTTCCAAAACTCCCAATCATGCAGCCAGGGTGAAGAGCCACTGGTCTAACCCACAGAAGTGCTCTGGGCAATGAGAGCAAGTTTAGCAGTCTCCGGAGACACCCTAAAGACTGCCACCATCAGCCTTTTCCACATCCCCTCTCACAGGGCCCGAGGAGTGGTGCTCTTAGGCCATGGGGTGTGTTTCCCTGAGGTGAGTTAAAACCACCTGAAGAACACTCCACAGCCTCCAGGGAGGCCTCAGCAGAGATGCTGTCAGATGCCAAAGCCCTACAACCCTTCTGTGCTCAGTTACTATGGTGACTTCTTCCCAGAGTGATTTGGAGCCACTGTGTCTGCTCCAGGTCTCAGCACTTCGTCAGAACAGCATCATTGCAGGCAGGAATGCATGTGAAGTGGAAGGCTGGCAGCCATAACACAGAATACTCTTCCCCTGAGAGCTGGCTGAGGCCATCTTAACATCTTCAGCTGGGTAGAGAATCTTGGGTTGAACAGACAATTTCAGAAAGAAGAATCACCCAAACTGTGCACAGACTTGGAGTCCCATCACTGGCCACATAGGTTTCCCATGGAGATGAAAACAGTTACATATATTAAGTAGTTCCATGTACCAGACAATTCACTTGTGTTGTCTCGTTTTAGAGATTTTTTCCCACGAGGAGGTAACTGTTGGCAATCTTTTCTTTAGGACAGGAAACCATGACTCCCGGAAGGTAAATGTTTTCCAATCTGTTTAGCGGTGGAGCTGGGTTGAAACTCATGTGGGGATGACTCTACAGACCCCACTCTTTCCACACCATGAACCAGGGCTTTCAGAAGGCGCTGTCCCGAGCAGACACTCAGACTAGTCCTGGTTCAGAGCCAGGGCAGCCAAGCCTGATTCTACATCGCACTGGAAATTCTGATATTGGACAATGAGAATATTCTTATTCATCAGAACCAGAGCCACCCACCCACCCACACAACGTCCTCCTTTGCATCATGTCTGGTCCTCTGCTCCTTGCTTCAGGGACACGTGCTGACATAAACAAGGAGTGCTTGGTGCATGTACTCCAGCACAGTGATGGGTGAGGACAGGTTATCTGGCAAGCAGGGACACAGGGAAGAGTGAAATGCTAATGTGGGGTTCAAACTTGCATATACAGGATCCAGTCAACCGCTCATCATTCACAATGGCAAACAGGAGAAAAGTAGTTGTCACTGATGTATCCTGAAGCCAGTCCCCACCCTGCCGGGACAGGGAAAGACGCTAGTTTGCCATCAGACAAATAGGGAAATGACCCAAGACACCAGCTGACATTCTTTTTTTTTTATTCATACTTATTTTTTTTATTAAGGTATCATTGATATACAATCTCTCACCCGCCATCTTTAATCTCCACCAGCTGACATTCTTAAAAGAGGCTGACACATGGCTGACATCTGTTCCCTTGTCAGGTGCCTGGGATGCCTTCCCAAACAGGAGACCTACTATCCTGAAAAGCTCATCCAGTGAAGCTGGGACCTCATCAGTTCTGCTCACATACTTCTCCCTTCATATTCTGGGCAGCTACAGGGGGTACTGGTATGGTGGAAGCACTCCCATTCTAAAGCTGTACATGTGCCCTTCCCAACAGTGTGAAACCTATCGGAATTTTAATAGGTTCAAGGTGGAGGCACAAAAACTCTTTCCTCACTGCGTGTTCCATGAACGAGCTATTGGCCATGCAATTCATCACTCAATCCCACTTGGGACTACTGGTCTCACTCACCCTCTCCTATGGGGCTGCTGGAATTTAAGGGTCTTAGGGGACACATTGCATTTCTCTAGGACTTCACATCATTTAGATGAAAATAGATCTGTCATAGTTCTGTGGCCCTGGCTTCAAGGCCTGCTTGGATCTCAGTGGGGAGGCTTTCGGGACAGGAAGGCTCCCCCACTAAGCAGGACCATGAATAGAGTGACTGCCCTGGCTGGCAGGCCCTGTATTCTAAATTACAGAGTCTATCAGGCATGCCTAGGTTGGGGAACCAGTGGCCTAACTAATCCCTTGGACAGGGTCTCTTTTCAATCGGATGAAATGTGCTCTCTTAGCTTTAGGTTCTGTCAAGGGTATAATCAGCCCTCACCAAGGGTTGGGTACAGAGAGCCAAGATCTGGTTCCTGGGGAGAGGGCTGGCTAAGATGAGGTAGGGCACCAGGGTAGGGGGATGGAGAGGCCAGGAACCCCAGAAGCAGAGACCCTGTTTAGTGCCCTTGCCACATGAAAACCAATGAGAGGTCTATGGCTCAGTGGGTACTGGGCTAACTGGGGCTCAAGCAGCCAGACTAACTCGAGGCCCCTCTTCCTGACGGGAGGAAGGTGTCTGAAGCTCTCATTTCCTCTGACACAGCGACTGGGCAGGATTAGACCCTGTGTCTAAGCAGAGCTGGGGAACGCAGGGGCGGCAGCGTCACTCGACAATTGCCTTCAAGGACCCCTTGCTCTTCTCATTGGGTCATCCCTGCTGGCCTCTCAATGGTCTCTGAAAATGACCTTTTGTCATACAATTCTGTTTCCCATGGTGATCTGCCAGCACTCATTCTTTCATTTGGTCCCACCTGTCCCTTCTCCCTCCCATGAGCATACCACACTCATCCCAGCTCTGCTCTAAGTCTACATTCATATTGTTTGTGGGTCTTGAATTATTTTTCTTCTGCATAGTGCCCTAGATTGTATATCTCCAAGGCAATGTGAAAATCTGTTTCTTCCACGAACCTTCTACCAATGGCTGTAGTCAACTCACCACTTCATGGTACCCCTAAATGGCTGCAGTGCCTTCAAAGTATGCCCTCACTTAGAATTTAATTCCACACTGTCTTTACGTGTGGGTTCTAGCTCAATGTCATCTCTATTCTGCTCAATTTAATGAACATTTATTGAACACTGGTAATTGGGCAGGCACGTTGTCTTGGAGACTTGAGTATAAGACATGAAAATAGTACCTACTCAGTGCAGGGCCCTGTGTTTGATACTTTTTGCCTCTTACCATGAGTCTTAAGCTTCTTTTGCAGATTTTGCTAGCACTCACTGGGCACTGAGCTCTCACGGGCTGTACTGAGAAATTTCCCATTATCTTGTTTGCTCCTTGTGGTAGCCCCCCAGTGCAGAGCTGCCAGCCAACACTCTCTGTCCTGGAACCTTCTCTTAGAAAGCCTGCCCATGCTCCTTTCTCACAGCACTGACTTCATGGCCACACTGGGTGGGCAATAGCATTCAGGGTCTCATCCAATCCCCTGACCAAAGCGGAGCTATAACCATATTCTCTTTATTTGTAATTTAGACTAAAAAATTCCAGTGACTATTGGACTTGTGATACTCCAGGGGTCAAGAACACAATA
The DNA here is from genome assembly GCA_032199065.1 of Smutsia gigantea. Classification (NCBI taxonomy): domain Eukaryota; kingdom Metazoa; phylum Chordata; class Mammalia; order Pholidota; family Manidae; genus Smutsia; species Smutsia gigantea. Next base: position 171,243 of record JAVSCE010005375.1, on the reverse strand, counting down.
TTGGAGTATCTATTTTCTGCCATGTACACAGAGAAGCAAAAAAGAGAAAGACACAGAGACACAGAGACAGGACAGAGAGCTATGAATTAAGCAAAGACACAGAGAAAAGCAGAGAGGAGAGAGAGAGATGGAAGGAGAGAGAAAAAGATGGCAAGATTGAGAAAGTATAGCTAACTCCATTCCTAGCAGCATTTCAGTTCCTGATTCCACAGTCCCATAAGACTGATAATACATCCTGCCCTTGGGTTCCTTGAAACACAGACCACTGTATCTTCCAGCAGTTTCTGATTTAATGAAGTCACCTTAAATGGGTTACAGTTACTTAGCAGCCACATGCATCCAGCTAGAATGCACTATGAGGAATATTATCATTCCATTCCACAGAGTAAATAACCGAGCCACAAGAAGTCCCATTGTCTTCAGTAAATGGTTGGAACTGGAAGTCCAAACCAGGCTTTTGGAGTCTTGTACTTTCCTATGCTTAAAACCTAAGCAAGAGGTAAACACCTCATAGGACCTCAATTAATACTAATTTGTTGGGCTCTGCAACTGTCTAGTGAACTGGTCTTGGTCATTCTAGCTCTGGCCCTATATTCCGTCTTTCCTTCTCCCTGCTGCTCCCCTGATGTCTGGTCTGTTCCCTTAGTCATTTCCTCAGCTCAGAATCAGCTTTAAGTCACAGGAAAGAGCACATCTATCAGCTGTTGCATGGAGATCATGTCACCATTTTGACAGTACTGCTCCGGATTGCCTATGGTTTCTCTCGTGACAATTTCCCAGATGCCCTCCTTACAGAATTGGATAATTGGGATGGGCAGCTAAAGGCCGATGTATCCCCACACCTCAGAAAACATTAATCAAAAGAACAGTGGTGGAGCCTGCACTCTCGGCAGTTTATTACAATTTCTGTAACAAGAGGAGCTGTGGGGATGTAAGGCATTATCCTCTCCTGTAGTTTCTAACAAAATATCCCAGAACAGCAGGCCCACAAGGGCAAGGTGAGGCCATTCTCCATTCCAAATAACATACACTTTTTTGAAAATAAAAGAAGCAATTTAAGCAGTTTGGCTTCCCAGGGTGAGTTGGCAGGCACACTTCTCATCTCACAGATGCCTTCAGGTGAAGGTGTTTTAATAAGAGAGAAAGTGGAAAGAAGGTAGCAGAACTCACCAGAGGCACGGAGGAACCACAGAGGGTGGGAGGCGGGTTGAAGGAAGAGGGGGGATGGATGAACTTGGGGAGACATGTCTTGCTTCTGTTCAGACACTCATGCCATATAACCCAAAGCCCCCAGCAGAGTCCCCTTAATGACAACTGAGAGGTGAAGGATTTAATTCCATTTGTTTCACTTCTTTATACATTGACAGCTTGGGAAAGAGTGTAGAAATGATTATTATATAATTTAGGGGGCAATGCATTTCCCAAACTGTCTATCTTTTGCGAGCCTATACCCTAATGAGACCATGGGTCAAAGGAGGCTGCATTTCTTTGAAATGATGGATAGGTTTCTTTCATTCACTGCAGAGGCAACAGGATGTAGCTGTTCTGGGGCCAGTCTGCTTGGGATTGAAGCCAGGGTCCTCCACTTGCTGACCATGTGACACTGACCAAGTTACTCAGTGTCCCCAGGTCTCACGTTCTTGACCAGTAAACCCGCGGCAGCAGTGGCACCTCACAGAATTGTGGTCAGTGTTGAGTGAGTCAGTGCCCATCAAGTACTAAGGACAGTACCTGGCACCGGCACACGGGAGAGTCCAGTAGATGTTGGCTATTATTATTCACACATTCTCTGGGGATGCCAACTACTTACACCATGCGCAGACGCAAAGAGGAATTAGGGGAAGGATCTGCCCTCAGAGCATCCCTGTTCTAGATGGGTGGTGGACACTCAAAACTAACAGGTGATCACAGTTAGTGAGCACTTGCTGGGTGCCAGGCACTGTGGATTGGACTTAACGGGGCAGGTGCTATTACGCGTCAGCTCAGAGAGGTTAAACAACTGGCGCAAGCCACACAGCTAAGAAGGGGGGCAGCCAGGTGCAAACCCAAACCTGGCAGATACCACCACCTGGCCTGTCCATCACTGGTCTTAGCATGAAAACCACTTCGTCAGAGAGAACGCACATTATTCTTCTATCAAGATGATGCAAACATCCCTGAGTGAGCCCGCCTTCCTCACAGAATCTCATTTTCTTTTCATGTAGACCATGGATCACAATTTTTAACTGCACTTTTATTGGTTGTCTTTCACTGAAGACTGTAAACTACATGAGGGTTGGGGACAGATCGTCTGCTTTGTTCTTCACTGCCTACCTAGCGCCTAGCACGCAGTCTGGCATGTAGTAAGCACCCAACAAATGGCACTGGATAATCACCAGTGACAGACTGTCTCCCTGCCAGTAAACAGATAGCTCTGCTACCTTCCTAAGTGCTGTAAGAATATGTGAGAATGCTGGGGAAGGCTCCTCTGAGAAGGTGACTTAGACACTGGGTCTGGAAGGATGATGGGCATGTGTCCAGTGGAGAGGGAGTGGAGGCTGTTTCAAGCATGTCCACAGACAAAGCCCCAGGAAGATGAGAAAGCCAGCTGACGGAAGAGCAAATGCCAAGAGTGTCCCGGCACCTTTGGTTAGCGGCCTAGTAGAATCACATAAGGCCCGTTCATGCCACCCCCAGGAGGAGTGGCTGTTGGCAGAAATCAGGGATGGGAGGTTTGGAGCACCACCTACCACCCCTTCCCCTGGACAGTGGTCCTTTCCTCAGAGCCCTGGGAGCCCAGTGTGGAAACCTCTGTTTTAAGGCACCTGTCAGGTAGGTATTCCTGATGAGAGGAACTAGAGACCGCCAGCAAGCAGCACTTATGAAATTACATTCTAACTGCTATACCTTTTTAGCAGCACTTCTGGCTTATCGCCTTTCCAATCAAGAGGTTCCCCCCCAATTTCTGCCAGTTCTCACAGATTTCTAAGTTTCTTTATTTGGACTTGGCGAGCCAAGACCTCTTGGCACCTTAAGAGTTTTAGAAGGATGAAAAGAAAAAGTATGTAAAGAGCTTAACACAGCATCTGGCATGTAGTAAGATTTCAATAAATGTTAACTGTAATCATTATTTTCTCAAAATTTATTCTGCTTAGGAAACAAAGCAACTTTAACTTTTTTTTTAACCAAAATGGCTTAATGGTGAAATTGTTATGCCTATCTCATGACAAGCCCTACTTTGTGACTAATAAAATACAGTTTATTTTTAAGTTAAATTCTTCACCAAAGGACTTTGTTTCTTACCTTCTGTTATTCTGTTTATCCTGGCATCAAAAGGGGCAAAGACCTCTCCTTCAATCTATGCCCATTCTCCCAAATCATTTTCGATGATAAATTAAATTCTAGGACATTACCACTATCAGATCTATCAATTCTATCTGTATAAGAAATCTGAAACATTATTTCCTTCCTTCCTAATTATTAGAGAAGATTCCCAAATAAGCTGCATGTAGATTCCTCTTTGTATTTGTCATGAAAAGTACACTTAGTCTTTTTCCCCATCCTTAAGATGCTCCTGCTGCGAGCAACAATATGAAATATAAAAAAATAAATAAAATGATTAATCATTAGGCACAGATCAGACACCAAAAAGTACTAGCTCTCACCATCGTGTTGTAAGTGTTGATAATGGTACTTTTTATTTATTGAGCACCTACAATGTGCCACTCTAGGCTAGATGTTGAATACACACAATCTCATTTAATCCTGCCATCAATCCTGTGCAATAGATATCATTAGCTCTATTTTATAAATAAGGAAACCAAAGCTCAGAGACTGAGTTGGGTTACCTGAAAAATGAGCCCAAGGCAATGCTTACTTGCTAACACTGTGTCTGGGGGTGAGCACAATCCCAGGGAAGCATGGATGAAGGGGAAGGAAAGGGGAGTAAAGCAGGAAAAAAGGCAGTCCCAAGGTGGTGCATAACCGAGCCAGCTACAACATCAGCACAAAATGCAGCTGTCTGCTGCACACACAACATGAATCTGGAGGCCACATATGACCTCTATATGTGGGCAGGACAGGCGGGCAATCTATTGGCTGGCTTCTTTGGGTCTCCTGTTTCTTACTGCTCAAAGTCAGCCCCACAGGGGGTTAACACCTCCATCCTTCCCAGTTATGTCTTTCAATCTACCTAGGCAGCCAACGGGGAGAGACCAGAGCCTCTGTGGGTCCAGCTGAGTTGGGCCTGGATGCTGGATGTCTGTGTCTCCCTCCATACCAGGTATAATGGAGGCCCTGATGAAGCCTAGCTTTTGCCCCAAGGGAGGCTCATTGAATCTGTAGAATTTGGGAATCAAGAGATGGTGATGGTGGCCAGAACCTTATGACTTCAAGAATGGGCTAAATGGCTGGTGGAACTCCTCTAATGGGGAAGCAAAGCAAATGACCAAGAACAAGGGGCATGTGGGGCCAAGTAGACCAGGGGTGGCCCATAAACATGGTCTGGTACACCCAGCTGAAGTGACTTGCCCACGGTTACACAGGCCTGGCAGAGTCAGCATTCAAACCCAGGCTAGTCTGACTGCAAGACACTTCAATGTGTCAATGACACCAAGACGCCTTGCCCTGCTGAGATTCAGAACAAGCTGGGAGAGGGAGCTATAGTTTTCTGAGCTGTGTGGCTCATGGCCATGGGCAGATAAATACCTTTCAAATAGTCATAGGTGATCAGTCAACAAGAATGCCTGCAGGCCTGTGTTGTCCTTTTCTATATACTAGGAACAGACACTTTTGGAGGGCATGAGCCATCATGGTTGGAGCTTTTCATGTGATCTGCTGTGGCTGCCTCAACCCAAAGGGTTAGCACCGAAGACAGCTGGCTCATGCAGGTGACACAGGAGTAGGCATTGCTCCGCCCTTGCCTCCACTGGCCAGATGTCAAGGACATCAGCAATGAATCTCTTTGAAGGGTTAGGAAGAACAGCCATGTGTTTCACAGGAAATGGTTTGTGTGAATGTCCAGCGACAAGACCAATAATCCAAGAAGTGAGGCTTAACAGCTGTGCAGAGCTGAAGGCTGTCAGAGAAGACACTGACTCTTGCCCTGTATTAAGAAAGTCCATCACTCACCAAGCTTCCCTGTGTCCGGCATTCATCTCCTCCCTCAGAAGCACAAGAGGGCCCGCACCTCTCTAGGGCTGTTTCCACTTTACCCCCCACCCCGACCCTTCTGCTGTCCTCTGGAGAGCAGAACTTCTTGGGTTATTGTCCTGGCGTCTCTCACATCTTCCATGTCTTCCTTGTTCCTCTGCGGTCTCTTCAGCCTTCAAATATGCTCAGATTCACCCATATTCAAGATGACATCTGCCTGTTTCTCCTCCAGCTACATTCCATTTCTCTGCTTCTCAAGTTTCCTGAATGAACATTTATTGATCTTAACCACACACTCAATTCTTAACTGTTTCAGCGCCAGCTTTTCTCTCACTGCTCTACCGAGATGCTTTTTCCAAGGTTATAATACGAAACATCTCTGGGTTTTGCCACTCCCACAGCACCTGCTCCCCTTTCCTCTGAAAATCACACCCTAATTCTCCTCCTAGAAAACCGTTTCCTTTCCCACTCTCAACCTATAAGGTTTGCCTCGGTTGCACATGTAACTCAAGGGTGCAGAGTATGATCTTAGCCTAACCCAATTCAGGATTTGTCCAGGGTGGGGCACATGAGACCTTTGCTGGGGCTGCTGAGAGGGAGACCTGTTCTCTTTGCCACTGAATTTAAACCTGGAAAAGAGAAGGCCTCAAAATGCTCGTACCTATTTGCCATCACAAGGGGAGCACCTGGTTGGGAATGGACCTAGAGGAGATGATATCACTGAATCCCTGAATCATGTCACTCCTGATGACATCCCTATGTGCTGGCCTCTTCGGTCAACTGAGCCTTTTTGCTTAAGCCAGTTTGTTGGGCTTTCTGTTACTTGTAGCACAAGAGCTCCAACAGATTCAGAAATCTAACACCGTCATCAGTGACCTCTGAAGCACCAGAAGCACCTATCTGCAGTGGCCCTCCTGAGCAGGACCAGGGCCTCCGCCTGGGAATACAAGTCCTGCAGGTTCGGGTTCTAGCTGCGGCACTGGCTGTTTTTAGGCTCTTGCACAAGTTGCTCTGCTTTTCTAAGCCTCAGTTTTTTTCACCTGTGCATGGGGCTCCTGCAAAAAGCATATGCTGTGGCTCTGGAGAAGCAGCAGCTTGCAAGCCACAGGTGGGCAGTGGAGGCAGCGGTGGCCCCAGGGTGTCATTCCTTCCCACACTGAACACCCCTCCTCGCCCACCAGCACTTGCTCCCTCAGCCTCCCTGGGCTCCTCCTCACTTCTGCTTCTTGAGTTTCTGCTCCTGCCTTTCTAACCACATGTTTTCTGGCTCCCCTTTTTCCTCTCAAATGTGATGATTTCCCAGAGTTCTGGCCTGGGTCCTCTTGTATTCGATTTTGATACTCTCTCCTCTGAGGATTTCAGCTTTGCTCTCCTTCCTACATGCTGTGGGTGACCCAGAGGACCTCCAGTGTCACATGTGCTGTCTCCTCTCCGGGACCCTCAGTTCCATAGTGGCTTCTCCTCTCACCTGTGTGCCTTCTGCCAATGGCACCTCTTTTCTCTAGTCCTTGAGGCTTGAAAACTTAAAGTCATATCAACTCCTTCCTCCTTTGCTCCCATATCTGCTTTCAAGTCCTGTCACCCTCAATATCCTCTTTTTTTCACATCTCTGAGTACTGCCCCCACCCTCTTTCTCTTCCCCAGCTACCTCTTGAGTTCCTGCCACCACCGGGGGTGGGGTTGGGGGGCATCCCAGTAGCCTATTGAAGTGTCCCTTAAAGGTCTCCCAGCTACAGCAAGAGCTTCTCTCTCATCTAGCCTACTTTGGAATGCATCTTGCTAATGCCAAAGCCCTTATAATTAACCTCCACTTTCCAAAAAACTGCCATGATTGCCCATTGCTTTAATACAGTAAACAAAATTCAACAGACATTAATTGTAGCATCTCTTCTGCCAGGCACTATGCTAGGCAGTATGAGGAAGACAAAGTTAAAATTGATATAGTTCTGCCCTCCGGGGCTAGTGGTTCAGGTGACTGGACCGCAAAGGCTGAGGTGCACGGAAACACATATGCACACACATGTGCACGCGCACACACACACAGCACTGAACACCGTGAGCTTACTTCACTCATTCCCAGACCCTCTTCCCAGTTTTAGTTTGCTTTCCCATGCTTCCTACTTAAGTCAGTGAAGTGACGTTCTACCTGCTTGACTTTGCTCATGCTGTTTCCTTCCCTGGAACAGCCTTCCTTCAACTCTGCTTGGCCAAACCTTGTTTTCCTTCTGGAGCCTTTCTCAGATGATAGCTTTCCATAAATCTTTTGCTAATTACCCTAGTCAGTTGCAATCTTCCTCCTCTCATTTTCCAAAGCACCTTATATGAAGCTCTACCTTGCTTTTCCATTTTTGGAAGAAAAAAAAGGTATTTATGCAAGTAACTCATCTGCCTAATTAAACTGTAAATGTTTTAAGGGTAGGAATTTTTATTTATCTTTGCATCCCCAACAACTAGGAAAATGGTTCTCAGTTAGTGCTAAGTATGCATTTACCTATACAAAGCATGTGCCTTATTCAGGGCCAGCTTTTTTGCATGAAAGCAAGATTCTTTACCTAAAAAAAAAAAATACGTATTTTTAAAGATTTCCCACAGGTTCCTTTCAATCAATCTTCAGATTCATTTAAACTTGTTTTTGGATCATCAGCTATCAGCCTGGAGAACTGTGGATTGGGAGAAATCAAAGAACCAAAAAAGTGGAATTGTTAGGAACCACTACCCATTAGTGATTTCCTAGAAAGGAGAAGTAGACCTTTTCTAACTATGGGAGCTAGTGAGAAAAGAGTATTCTATGTTCAGAAATGGGATGAAAGCATAGTATTTAGATTCCAAAATCTGTACTGGAAGTAAGAGCTTGATCTGGAGAACCTGGCATTATGGGAAAACACTCAGACAGATACCATCCCACTCATGAGTCAGTGACACCTGTGTAGGGGATGTGGTCTTCCTGGAGTTCCTGAAGAGTCCTAGGACATCAGCTGGGAGTTAGCCTGGGGTTCTGGCTGTCAACAAGAGCCAGTCTAGGGGACCTGATGGGCAGTCTGTCCTTGCTGTTATGCCATGACATGAGGCGGAGTGAGGATGTGCCATGATCACCGCCAGCTCCGTGAGAATTCCTGGCCATCTGGAGTCCTAGGCAATGAGTACAGGACATGGGAGAAGGAACAGCAGGCCACCTTGGACCTTCAGCTGAGACCCTGCGTTCCTTCCAGGGCAATGAACAAGGCACGGATTTGGACTTAGGTGGTCTATGATTTTCCCAGGATCAGGATTCCTGCCTGGACCATGATCCTGATAGCAGGCTGATGAGCAGACTGAGATATGGAAGGGTGGCTGCGAAGCCCTGAAACCACATTGCTGCCCACCCGTCATGAAGACCAGTGGTCTGAGGTGGGGCAGGTCTTGTGAGCGGCACTGTGGTTGCCCTGATGCACGTTCTGATGCAAAGCGATGTCTCCGTGTGCCCCCAGCACACACCATCATCCCCAGGCCCTGGGTTTCACCTCACATATTTCTGGGGACCCTGAGGGATATTCAGTCACTCACTTCTGTCCTAGGTGTCCCTAGATGTCCAGTCTTTAACCATCAGAGGACAATGTTCCTAAGTCATTAAGTTTATGGGAGGATTCAGTGAACGTATACATGGAAAACTCTTATAGCAGCGCCTGACCTAATACAGGCCCTCAGTAAATGTTAGCTAATGTTATTTGTGGATTCATTATTTATTTCATGAGCCATGTTTACTGTGCAGTGAAATACAATGACCCTCTCCAGAGAGGGTAGGGAAATGCAGTAGTGGAGGAAGTCAGAGAGACCTGGGTTTGAGTCCAGACTCTTCTACTACTAGCTGTGTGACTTGGGGCAAGTTTCTGAGCTTCTCTGAGCCTCATTTGTAAAATGAGTGTAACCGTGTCTACTTTAATGTACTGACATGGAGGTTAAATAAAATAATGCAAGCAGAGGTCCTAGCAGGATGCCTATGGAATGATAAAATGATATTGATGATAACATGAAAATATGAATCATTTTTATTAGTGGCATTTTCGCAGAAGATATAATGTGGCTAGGGGATGGGACAATACCGAAGGGATACCATATCAGCAGTATAGACTGCATGTGCTCAAGGAGCTTCCAGGCAAGAGGAGCTTGGCTGGACAGGAGGCCAGTAAGCTTTCTTGGTGAGATGGATGTGGGCAGGACTGGGACAGCAGAATGGAGGAGAGGACCACGTGGAGAATTCCAAGCAGAGGGTCTGGTGCTGGCTCATTTGGAAAACACTCCAGTATTTAAGGAGGAAAGCGGATAGAGCCGATTTTAATTATCTTAAAGATCCTTGTGCAAAATGGGCTTTGGAGTTTGGATGGGGAATCACTGCCACGGCATGATCGGCCCTGACGGCCTGGCATATATCTCTGACCAAATGGGGTGTCTGCAAGATAAATGGCTCAAACCAAGCTAATTACAGGGAGCTTTCATGGAAGAGAGGGATAGATGAGCATTGTCAAATGCCCTGCCTCCTTCCAGCATGAAGCAGCCCCTCTCGGCACCCCAGAGCAATGCTGAAAATAGCCAACTAGAACTGGCACTCAGGGTTTGCCCAGCACTGCTGCTGAGTCTGTAAGCTTTCTCAGGCACTTGCCCCTCATTAGCTCAGGGAAAATCTGCGCAGAGCATTTGGCGAACAGAGCTCCCGAAGGCTGGGGGAGGCCAGCTAGCTTCTGAGCGCTGTCCGAGCCTCATCTCACAGCTCACAGATGGGAAACTGAGGCTGGTGGCCAATGCCGCACAACAAGGTATTAATGGACCTGCTCTCTTCTAAAGCTTCCATTATTGCTTGGTGATTATGACTAGTACTAAATTCTTGTTTCACTGCTTGCTAATCATGGGGTCTTGGAGAACTTCAAAACACTGGCCGAGCCTTGGTTTTCTCATTTGTAAAGTGGGGAATGAATTCCTTCTTTCCTTCTTTCTTTCCTATCTTCCTTCCTTCTTTGCTCCCTCCCTCCCTTCTTTCCTTCTTTCTCTTCTTCCTTCCTCTCTCCTCCCTCCCTCTCTCCTTCCTCCCGTCCTTCTTTACTCTGTAAGGTGACCAACTCACCCCAGTTTGCCCAAGATTTTCCTGTTTCAGCACTGAAGGCCCACCCCTCCAGGAAGACACCCAGTATCCGGCAAACCCTGTCTCCTTGTTAATGATAGTGCCTGGCTCTGTCTTAGTGCTGGGACAGCAGTCACTCGGAGCCCTCACCCTGCTCTCAAGAAGCTAACGTCCCGATTACGTCAGGGGAAGACAGGCGTGGATACACTGATACATCAGTCAAATAATACACATTCTACACATATGCAACTACCTGCCAGGCTCCATACTACATACTGTATAAATATTATGTCATGGTATCCTTAAATAATATTGAGAAGTAAATATCAGTATCCACTGTCTCTCACTGTCAGATGTAGAAACCGAGGCTTTGCTCTACTAACTTTCCTGAAATCACACTGATAATGAAATTCAAAGCCAGCACTGAGCCCTGAAGTTCCAATGCGCAAGCGCCCAGCCTCAACACTCTACCACCTGAAGAACGGCAAAGATAGGATTTTGACAGTGTTTGGTCACAGGAAAACTCCCCTTCTTACACAGGCTGCCGATGAGCAAAGTAGACTTGTGTTTGCTTTTCCCCCTCCCAGCTGGCTGAGGATGTGTGGTCCTGACCACTAGGGGCTTTGTGGGTAAATGCAGTCAAGGGCACCCCTGGGGACCACTGGCTCCAGCTCCAAGCATCGTGGAAGCCCGTCATCACAGTTCCACCTCCACCCTGGACAAACTGTGCTGGTGAGGTCCCGACGACCATGCAATTCACCCAGCACACAAGAAAGCATGAGGGTATGGAGCCTGCCCACTCAGCACCCACATGGCAGAAGCTGGGCGGGGGGGAGGAGGGAAGAGCCCAGGACTCCCAGGCAGAGAGAGCTGGTTCAGCCCCCAGCTTCACTGCCCTGTGCTAGGTGTAACCCGGAGCAGCCCTGGATGCCCCCACCTTCCCACAGCTCTCTGGATCTCTCGTTTCTTCATCTGTTAGAATTGCTGAGTTAACAGGCTTGGGGGAAGATCAGAGGGCGTGTTTATAAAAGGCCTAGGAAGCCCCCAGTAGGAGGCAGTTGTCACCCTCGTCGGTGGGGGCACCTTCATGACTGCCCCCAGGGGTGCCTTGTGAAGAACAGCAGCTGAGGTGCCTCAGTCCCCAGGCTCCGGGCAGCCTTGCAGAGCAGCCCCGCAGGCACCCTGGTCCTTCAGTTCTGCTGCCTGCAGGAGCCGAGTCTCCTCACAGTTCAGGATGGCACTTGGAACAAGGCACTCGGCGTCCTCCTGCTGTAGCCGGGACAACATTGACAAAATCTCAGCATGGCCACGCAGGTAAATTGGAGGGCAGAGCAGTGCACCATCTCAGAAGGATTTCCTGTACGCTTCCTGAATTGGGAGCCACTCCAGAGCTCTTAAATTCAATTTCCACTTGCTGAAATTCTGTTTTCCCATAGACATCTAGGCACTTGCCTAGTGTGAATGGGAGGCCTGTGGGAACCACCGTAATCTTCCTCTCCATCCCCTCCTTCACCTTCTTAGGAGGCTCTTCAGTCGGGTCCAGGCTGGGGTGCTGACAGGCTGGGAGCAGCGTGGGGACACAGCGCCAGATGCGCATCTGTGCTGGGACAAAGCTGCCCACTACCCAGGCTGTTCCATTCACTGCTGCTGCCTTGGGCCAGTGAGCACCCTGTCATCCTAAGTTACCCTCAGCTAGGACTCAGACCCTGCAGGGGTGTAGGGAACAGTGGAGGGAAAAAATGGCCAGGCTTGGGACAGCCATGCAGACACATGCCACAACAGTCACTCCTCTGACCTCTGAACTGGGCAGAAAGACTTAGGGCCAGTGCACCCAGGGCTTACTCTGCCTTCTCTGCTTCTCGGGTCACTTGTTACAGGGCCGATGCCTCAGACCTTTCCAGAAACCAAGCTCAGTGTAGCAGCAGAGTTTGGAGGCAGCAGACCCAAATTCAAGCCCAGCTGTGTGACCTCTGACTGGCTCCTTAACCTTTCCAAGCAAGGCCCTCGTCTGTGAAAGGGTGGTGGCCATATACCCCACCCCCCAAGCCAACTCGCACAAGAGGACAGAGGGAAGGGATGGAGGCCCTCCACATGGAACACTTCCTCTCTTCCAGGGCAGGCAGATGGTAACCCAGAAACCACTGGACGCCCACATCCAAACCAGCAAGCACTTAGTGTCCACAGGAGAAGAGACTCTCTGTGTCCCTCCTCTCTTCAGAGTTGGTGCCACCTGGCCTCGTCTGCAGCCCAGCCTGACCCTGGCCTCTGGGGTTCACCTCACCTTAAACAAGCTGATGTGAGGAGTCGCCATTCCACATCACTCTCATGGCTGGTGTAGCTCTGCTCCCATGGCCCAGGAACCTAGCCTGATTCCCACAATCCTTGTGGCCTAGGGCTCTGATTTGACCTACCCTGGCCCATCCTGGACCCTTGACATGAAGGCTGTGATCCGCTAACAACATCCTCCCTCCTGCCACCCCACCCCACCTGAAGCCCTTCTGGATTTCAGAATACTTCCCTGGCCAGAGGAAGATCTTCCCTCTATCTATTATCTAAAAGATCTTAAGAAGACTCAGAATGTGCACCCTCAACTAAGGAAATTCTTTAATTGCAAAAGGCTCAGTTTGCCATAAATTATTTTCCAAATATGGGGGGAAATATTTTTAATGATGTTTTGGGAGCCCCACAGATGATGTGTTAAGTCAGGATTCTCAAACTTGTTTAGGAGATTTAGTGTATGAAAGTTTTTGTCTTCTTTGCTGAAGCAAAAATACTGTTATTTAATTCAGTTGAGAGTCATACAAACGCCAGTGTAAGTCACTCTGATTCTTCTTTTTTTAAAGCACTGTGTTAAGCGCTATACGTGGGATAGCTCACTCAGTCCTCACAAAAACACTACTACTATTTATTGCCATTTCATAAACAAATTGGGTCTCAGAGAGGTTAGGTCACTTGTCCAATGTCACTTTGCAATCAAGCCAGAAAGCTAAATCAATTCCATAGCCTTTATTCCTATCCTTCCTATCCCATCCTGGGACTCAGAGATAATCTCATAGGTTAGATGTGACTATGTTATGTGTAAATCATATCAAATTACAGCCATTAACACGTAGGCTGACTCACACACCAACAAGATAGAAAATCCAGGCATAAGTTGTCAGCTGTTTGATAATATTTGTCTGCTCATTTTGCTAATTGTACATTCGTCATCCACTAGTGAGTGACAGGCAAACAGTAGGAGGCACCAAAGGTTTAAGAAAAACATATGGGAGAGAAGCTTCTCTGGGAGACATTTCAATGTCTTAGCCTATTTTTTTCCCCCTGCCAACTGGAAAAAGCCACCATTATTGTGTATCAGAGGCAGAACAACCTGGCTAGTTCATGGAAACCTGCATTATTTTGGAGATGCCCACCCCTGCCTTGCCCACTGCAACCCTCCTGAGATGCTCTCCTGGTGTTCTAACCCAACATTCCTGAGGGTTACATCACCTTCCAGCAGGGACAGCAGCCCAGTGAGGGGGGGATTCTCAGTGAGGGGCGGGGCAGCTTCATGCGGGCAGAAGCTTAGTGGAGGGAGGGCAGAGGGCAGCACAGTTTGGATGTGCTCCCCATCCCTGTGGAACTGGGGTCCTAAGGTGACCCATGTGTCCCTCCATACACTACATACCTATGCGCTATGTGACATGACTACCGTCTCCTTCCACCCTCTGTTGGGACTAGGTTGAACACCTGGCCCAAATGCAGCCAAACCATATACTGGAGAAAGCAGCAAGGGCTTTGAGTCTCACTCCAGAAGATGAACTCCCGCTATCAGAGCCGTCTCTTGGAAATGTGGAGCAATGGGCTCCGGGCTCCGGAAGGAGACCTGGCACTGACAGGTGCGTGGGGATTGACTGGAAGGGGATGGGATGGGCCAGAGTTGGGGGGATGCAGGAACGGTGGGGGAGCAGGGGAAGTCAGCTGGTGCAAGTGGGAAAGTGGAGCAGATTCCCAGAGGGAAGAGGGGACTCCTGGAGACAGATGAGACTCTGAACGGCTGGCCTGTCCTGTTCCTGGCCCTCGTTTCTGCACCATGTGGCTGCACTCTGGCGCTGCTTCTTGGATTCCCGTGAAATTCTCTGCTTTCTGAGCATCATTATCATGACCCGCCCACTGCCCTGCTTCTACTCAAGCCAGCCTGAGGGATCCCCTCTTCCTTGCAACCACCTGGCACTGTCTTCAGTGAGGGTGTGCAAGAACAGCGCTTAGCTTCCAGGGACCAATGATGCTTCAGTAAGCGAAGCCCGCCTTTCCCAGGCCCCTCAGCGGGTTATCAGAGACCTGAGAAACCCTGGGAGCAGTTCATTAGCTCCTTCCCTTGGGGCCCTTGCCTCGGCCTGCACTCTAAGCCACTACTGCAAGCTGTTTACAAGGCTTTATACATTTGCTTATTGCTCACTCCCAGGCTCCCAGCCTTCTGCTTGCCTCTGTCTCCCACTGTGATCCTTCCCCTGGCTCCTGCTCAGACGGGGCTCATTTGCATTTCACTCACCAACCTCATTTAGCTAATTTTCTACAGTTAATTCAATGTTCACCAGGTAGCCCTGGATTGCATTTGCATTCATCACCTTCCAGGCTCGGAAGGGTGTCAGGGTGGCGGGTTCCCTGCAGAGATCCCCACTTAGGCAAAGACAATACAGCTCAGGGCTGGGAGCAGGAGATCCCACTGCAGGCTCAGCTTAGCTCATCCCAGCAGCCCCAGGGGTCAAACCCCTGAAGGGCAGGGAGTGCCCTCTGCCCAGGCAGCTGTGCCCAGGAAGGAGGCATTCTGGAGAGCGCCTTGCTGCCCTGCAGTAATTCACTGTACTCCATCCCTAGGTTTACTGCTTGCTGTGCAAAGCACTTCCTTCACCTTAGCCTGAAACAGCTTAAGCTTCAGGGGGTGCTGCCTAGTGCCTGTATTATTACAAGGGCTCGGAAGTAAAAAAATAAAATGAAATAAAAGACTTCACAAAATCACATTGGAAAAGGTATGGCACTTTGTGAACAACCACAGAGAGATGCTGGATCATAATGAACTAAAGGCAGCTCAAGTACTCCATCTCCATCATCTCCATCTCCATCTCTCCCTCCATCCCCACCTCCTTCATCTCGATCTCCATCTTCTTCTCATCTCCATCTCCATCTCCATCTCCTTCTCCATCTCCATCTCCATCTGCACTGCATTCCAGCTCCATCATCTCCATTTCCATCTCTCCCTCCATCCCCACATCCTTCATCTCCATGTCCATCTCCATCTCCATCTCCATCTCCATCTCCATCTCCTTCTCCATCTGCACTGTATTCCAGCTCCATCATCTCCATTTCCATCTCTCCCTCCATCCCCACATCCTTCATCTCCATGTCCATCTCCATCTCCTTCTCCATCTCCATGTCCATCTCCATCTCCATCTCCATCTCCTTCTCCATCTGCACTGCATTCCAGCTCCATCATCTCCATCTCCATCTCTCCCTCCATCCCCACATCCTTCATCTCCATCTCCATCTCCATCTCCTTCTCCATCTCCTTCTCCATCTCCATCTCCATCTCCATCTCCTTCTCCATCTCCATCTCCATCTCCATCTCCATCTCCTTCTCCATCTGCACTGCATTCCAGCTCCATCATCTCCATCTCCATCTCTCCCTCCATCCCGACCTCCTTCATCTCCATCGCCAAGTAGCTAGGGGTAGAATTGGGCTTCACGGTGACATGACTCTCAGACCACCCAATTGGGCCCCACTCTCAATGGTTGCTCCATGGGACCAATGTTTGTTTTAGGCCCTCTGAACACTTCAGGCTAGGTAACAAAAACATGCAGCAAACAGTAGTTAAAATCTGCCATTCTGTTATATAACAGAGGTTTCAAGTTCGTCAGCAATCCTTTCTCCATCCCCAAAGCAGTGAAGGCTACATTCTATCATAAAATTTCCTTGTACTTATCACATCTCTAGTCTTATCGGGAAGGAATTATCTGGCCTGATTCCTTTCATATTTCATTTGGACCCCAGAAATCCACCTGTAGCTTGGGTATCAGGCCTTCCTTTTATAACCCTGGCTCTATTTTTTTCAGAATTTTGTAGCAAGAATCTCAGTGGGCAAAGATATTGATCCCCTAGAAACTTAGGGTGGAAGGATGGGGCTGGGAATCCCAACCTCTGCATGGGAGCAGCAGGACCCTGCTTACTGCTGCGAAAGCATCAGTGAGGCAAACGCACTGAGAAGTGTGGCATGTTCCTTCTCTCTCTACCCACCTGCACGAACCTGAGCCCTGGCAGCTCCCGTTTGTTCTGACTGCCCTCTCCCATTTTGCTCACCACTTCCTCTGGCCTGATACACAGGAGGACTACTACAGCTCTAAGGAGCCACTTTAGCAAAGCAGAGAAGCTTCTCTACCCCAGCAAGCTCTCCGGGTAGCTGGCAGAGTCTGATGAGGGTCTTGTTCTGTGTGCTGCCAACTGGGAGAGTCCTTAGGTTTCTCCAAGCCACCAGCCAGCCTGCAGGTGCAGCTTGGGAAAAGGAACACTTTGATGAATGGCTCTTTATTAACCGGGAAGGACCTCTGAACATGGGCCCGTCTCCATCAACTTCAGAGGGGAAGGCTGTGGAGTGGGCCTAACAAAACCACATGGGAACAACAGCTGTTCGGCATTCTTAACAATTCCTTTAAGGAAGAAATGTTGGCCCTGATTCCAGTAGACCTTTAAAAAGGCACTTTATTAAAGTCTGAGAACCGATTAGACACGAGTCATGCTAGGTCAGTTGGGTTCAATCTATATCTTCTCTACTTCTCAAAAGGAGCTGAGCCAGGCAGGCAAGCTTCCCTGGAACACACAGGGATCAATTCCAAGACCACCTTCCCTCAGTGACTCAGAAGGGGCTCTTCCCCTCCCTCCCTCCCTCCACCCAGGTGCCCCTGCAGAGAAGTGCTATGTCCCATGTGGGGTGTAGGAGCTTCCTCTGAGTTTCACTGTGCAATACAGTAGCCACCGGCCACCAGCCACATGTGGCTACCGAGCCCTGGAAATGCTGCTGGTTGGAACCAAGATGTGCTGTAAGTATAAAATAAGTAGCAGATTCTGAAAACATAGGATAAAAATGTAAAATATCCCATGAATATTTTTTATAGTGATTGCATGTTGAAATAATAACATTTGGGATACGGGATTCAGTGAAATACACCATGAAAATTAATTTCATGTTTTACCTGTTTTGTTTTACTTTTTTAAATACCGTTACTAGAAAACTTAAAAGTGCATTTATAGTTCGCATTACATTCCTGAGCAGTGCTGTTCTAGAGACATTTTAGACTGGAGAAGTTACTAGAGGCTCTCTGTGAACAGCAGGAGAATGAAAGATCAGAAAGATCAGGCAGGCTTAGATCCGGCCACTTCCCTGCTCTCTCCTGAGGCCCTGGAGGCCTTGCACAGGCTGGCCAGGGTCCTCCCGTCCCACCTCATCTCCTGCAGCTCTTGCCCAGCTCCCTCTGCTCTAGCCACCTGGCCTTGCTTTTCTTCAACACAACCCACCATGCCCACTTCAGAGCTTTTGTGTATGCTGTTCTCTCTGCCTAGAATGTTTTTCCCTTGTCCTCTGCCCTACTCCCTCCCTCTCTATTCAGTTCCACCTGGAAAATCACCCCCTCAAAGATTCACTCTGCCAGTCTCGGTGAGAACTAATCACCATCCCTTTATTCTGCTGCATATTTCATCAAAGCTCTTAATACTATCTGACATGAGACTGTGCATTTACTCTCTGTCTCTTTGGTCCACCATAGCGCCTGGCACACACCAGACACCCAGCGAGTGTTAGTTCAGTGAGCACACAGCAACCCCCCCGAGGTCAACAGGATTGGGCCATTTATCAGATGAGGCAGCTCAGGCTTGGAGAGAGGTTAGTACAGGACAGAGCGGGGACTGGGTCTACTGGCAGCTCAGAGCGGTGAAGGGATAGAGGCTTGGTGACCCGGAAGGCCACCTCCTCCAGAATCTCATGCCCTGGGAGTCTGCCCCAGCCCAGGAGGCTAGGGCCAACTTAGCAGGGGAAGAAAAAAGGCAAAGAGAGAAAGACCACTTGACTTGCTCTGGAGAGGTCTGTGGGAACAGCTTAAACAGGGTTGATAGGAAGGAGGAGTTTGCGGTCCCACCTGCTGGCCCAGACACATTCTGGCTTCAGAGCAGACTTTGAGAAGGCGCATAGGGCAAGCTGCACAGATTATCGATCACAAAGGCCCTTCTGGATGCTGGAAACAGACTTTAGAGCCTTGTAGTTGCAGGGAGCCTCCACCCCATCCCCTCAGCAGGACCCCCACTCTGCTTGGGCACATCCAGAGATCAGCAGTTCATTACTCCCTGTGTAGCTGAGCTGGTGGTTTCTGTGTTTGTTTTAATCAACAAGGAACACTTGATGCTTTCAGATCAACAACTACTTTCTTGTAGTTGATGTTTTTCAGACACTTGCTCTGGCTTTGGCCCTCTGCATTTGTACTGAACAACACTAATTCCTATTCCCCAGGTCAGCCCTTCTAAGACGACAGGTCCTGGTGGCTGAGAAGCCAAACTTCCCAGGAAGCACATGCCAGGGAGGGCTGCCTGTGACCTGACCGCAAGGCCGCAGACCCAGCAAACAAGCACTGTTGCCCCACGGTGACTCACTCCTGGGCACTGGCTCTTGGAGGCCGGAGTCTCCTCCTTTCTCACCTAGTATAACCTCAGCTTGCCAACTTCTAACTTCCAAACTCCAATGCGCTTTTTCTCATTATTTTAGCAACATCTGTTCAAGTACCATGTGAGCCAGGCACTATGCTACCCCCTGTGGATAGAATAATGGAGAAGACACAGCCCCTGGATTCAAGGAGCTCACGGTCTAGTGGAAAGGCTGCAAGTCCACAGGGCCCCAAACCCCAGCAGGGTCAGAGCTGTGATGGAGGCAAGTGCCAAGGGCATGGGCCACGAGCACAGAGGACCCAACCCACCCAGGGGGGTGCAGGGAGGCTGTCCTGGAGGAAGGGGTGCTAACACTGCCAATTTCCAGTTGCCTACTGGGAAGTTCAGTCTGTAAGTCCCACAGATGCTTAGACTAGAGCCCACTCACTAGTCTTCTTCAGCAAGAATGTTCATAATCTCACATTTTCTTTTCACCTTAGCCTACAGCATCACACACACATACATACACAGTCACTTCTGCTTCCTTATTCCTTCTCAAGCCTTTCCCTTCCTCTCATTTTCTCAGGCAGTTCCTGCCACCACACACTCAACAGGGATAGGAGAGCCCAGCAGGCACCAATTCGCAAGTGAAAATGGGTCCCTATTGCCGAAATGCAAGACTCCCAGCAGCCTGCTGTGTAAGGCACGCCACAGTCTGTCCCAACCAGCCACCCCAGCATGGTCTGTATGAACCCTGGCTTTCAGGCTTGAGCTCCAGCCACACGGGCCTGCTTTCCTTCCCCAAACCCTCAAGCTCCTTTGACTCCCCCTCCGTGCTCCTTCACATATGCCAATTGTTTCCCTTTCTTCTCAGCTCCACAAACTCCTAGCCACCCTTTAAAACCCACTCAGATGTCGCCTCCTCTGTCTAACCTCCATGGGGCAGTCAGTTGTTTTTAACAAGAAAAAAAACATTTTGTTATGGTGGTTCTATTCAGTTATAGTAGTCTGGGTTGGGGTTCTCAGAGTGCAAAGGTAACACTGTATAATCCATCTTCAATCCCCAGCATGTGGTGCAGAAGCTAGTAACAGCATTAATAATGAATACAGCCAATAATTGTAATGAAAACAACTAGCACCATGGTGCCAATCCAACCACTTCCTTTGCCAAGTCTGTGCCAAGCACTCTATAAGCAAGATCTCACTTAATGTCTTGGCATCCTATAAAATCTTACTCCGACTTTGCAAATTAGGAAACTAAGGCTGAGAGAGTATAAATACTTTTCCCGAGGTCCTGCATCTCATAAATGGCAGAGGCAGGATTTGAAGTCATGTCCCTCTGACCCCTGAACCACTATGTTTCTCTGGACCAGCAAGGGTATGGAATCAATTAACTCACAAGTGCCAGAGAACCAGCCCCTTAGCACCCCTTACCTGTCACACGTCTGGTGACCTTTCAGTATAAACTCAGAGTCCTTAGCTACATCTATGTCTGGCATAGTAGACCAGCTAAGTGAGACCAGGCTCTGCCAACCCCAGGCTGTGTGGTCCTGGGCAGGTTACTCACCTCCCTGAACCTCAGGCTCCTCATCTGTAAAACAGAGGAGATGACAGTCCCTAACCCAAAGGGTCACGGTGAGGTTGCAGGAGATAATACCTGTAGAACACTTACAGCAGTAGAATAGCACATGGTAAGAGTTCAATGAAGTCACCCACTGACATTACAGCCTGTATCCCAGCACTCCTGGCTTCAATGAAGACAGAGAAGGCTACAGCCCCTGAGTAAACTCTGCTGTAGGAGGGAGGCGGCGGGCTCTGAGATGGCTTCCCTATGATCACCATCATTCTACAAAGCCGTGAGGAGACAAACATTAACACAACCCTCTGAGGCTTCGTTTCCTTAAAAGAGCTGCCTGTTAAGGTTACTGTGTGCAGGGCATGTGCAGTGCCTAGCCTTGGAGCCGGCACACTACATAGGTGCTCAGTTGACTTCCAGCCCACTCCCTCCACCAGGCCTGAGTGGGAAGAGCCAGAGGCCTCCTGTCTGCCTCTGTGACTCTGGGCAGCTGGATCCTTGACCCACCTCACCAGGCAGCAGCCCGACTCCTGGACCAGCTCTGCTGCTGGTAACCGCCTCTTTTCCACCAGAGCCTATGTTTTGCTTTTGGTTTTTATTTTCAGCAGAATGCAACATGGACTCACTACAGAGAATTTGGAGCAAGTGGAAAAAAAAAAAAGGGAAATAAATCACCTGTGATTCTCTAGTCCAAAGACATTCCAGGCACTTCCTTGCCTCTCTCTTTCTATGCAGAGTATTTTCAAGTTGGTGAGGTCATCTTCTAAATACAGTAGTGTTTCCTGCTTTATTCTATTTGCTGTTATAACACAAATTCCCATTGTGGCATAAACGACGTTTTAAATATAACGCCGTGATGTGCCTAACCAGCCCCTTCCCCACAGCTAGACATCCAGGATGTTTCCAAATGTCCACTCTTTAATTCATCAAGGGTTTTTTTTTTTAACTGCCTTTAGGATTCTTGTACAGATTACCAGAAGCAGGCTTCCTGATACAGAGCAGATGCTGACTTTTAGGGCCAGCAAGTCCATTCCTCTCGGGGCTCCCTCACCTTACTGGTGATTTGGGGCATCTAAAAGTCAAGGATCAAGAAAAAAGTTCCCTGGGTAACCAGGCCCCAGGCTTGGCCCACATCTCTGGGGAAGCATCAGTGAGAACCTTCACATTTATTTTTTCCTTTTCTGGCCCAGTTTTGCCTCCAGGGCAGACAGGTCTCCTGGGTTACCTGAACTTTAAATATCTGCATGGGGCTTCCTGCGCTGAATCCTAGAAATGTTTTCCTTCATCTGCAGCCGCCAAGGTGTCAGAGTTTGGAAGGCTGTCCTAAAAAGGGAGAATATAGACCCATCTCGGTGCGGCTGAGGCTGGAGGCCAGGAAGCGGGGCGCTGATGCCCGGACACACGCTGACCCAGGGGGCCTCACTGGGCGGGACAGTCTCTACCTCCTTCAGCTGTGACCCCGCCCCTTGTCAGCCCTCTGGCTCACACCCCTCCCCTCCCCAGCGCTCCCACGGCTGCTGCAACCCCTTCAGGAGCCTGGCCACAGTCCACTTGGCTGGTGAGGGCCCTGAACCCTGCCAACCCCTTCTAGCACCCTCTTCTGGAAAGGGTGTCTTGCCCCCTATATTCCCAATAATACCAACTGGGATTTATTGAACACTCTCATGTCCTTAATAGTGGACCTCCCTCACATCATCTTGGGCTATCCTCACACTTCCCCACGATTAACCCTATTTTGCCAATGAAGAAATGGAAGACTTAGAGGTGCAGAGTTCCTTGCCAAAGGCCGCAAGGTTAGCAAAAGGTGGATGTAGGATTTGAACCCAGACCTGCTGATGCTTCAAATCCTGTGCTCAGACTCTGACCTGCACTCCCTCCCCACTGCTGTGGGTATCAGTGGCCACCCAGAGCAGAGCTGTGCTCACCATGACCTTTGAGGGCATCCCCTGGGGCCAGCCGCTCCCCCAGGTCATTCCAGCTGCTCCCTGGAGGCCCAGTCTCTGCCATCCTCGCCAGCCACAGCTGGGTCTCCAGCCCTGCTGGCTGTCTCAGTACAGCATGGGACATACGCTTTTTGCTGTTCTCTATAGCCACTGTCACAAGACGGTAGAACTAGATGGTTCCTTGAATATTGCAAGGACACATCCCTCCTGGTTGTTGAATACCTCACAATTAACAGAGTCATACTATGATTATTACATTAACCCTGCCAAGAGTCCTGTGCAGTAAAAGAAGGAATCAGAGAGGTCACGTTATCTTCCCAAGGCTACACAGTGCACTGGTAGATGAATCAGGACTAGAAGCAGTATACATTGGCTATAAGCCCGGGTAGTTTGCCTTTTTTCACTCTTTTGTTCCTTAGACAAGACAACGGAAGTCCAGAGACATGAAGAGGCTATTTAAGGTCACAGAGCATGTCTGCTGAGAAAGGATGGGCCCGGATCTGACTCCTCCTATTCTCTGGCCCCTGTTCATAAAAAACAAGCAGAGCACGAGTAAATCAAGAGAACACACATGCCAGCATATGGATCCTTCGGGATCCTGGAGATGAAATGGCTCTGATTGCCAGATTCCCACAGGTGGGCGAATGCCGCAGAGCTGATGAGACTGCCGGGAACTCCAGGGCTGGGCTGAAGGCCACGGCGATGGGGAGTGGGCAGCAGGTGTGCTCAGCGATGCCTGCCTCTGACCCTGACTTAGGAAACAGACAGGCTCTGTCCTCTGCACAGCGGCGCCCCTCCCAAGGTGGGCTGCGTGTGGGCATCTAGGAGCAGCTGGTCATGCCAGTCACTACTGGGGTGATCAGGGTTCTCACCTGTCCAAAAGAAGACAAGGTATCAATCACGTAGTGAAGTGAATCCCGAGGACTTGGTGTAAGTGACGTCAGGGGTGAAGGGCGGGAGGAAAGTGCGCCCCTGGCACCGGTGTGCTTTCATGGCAGTCCTCACCTCCCCTGGGACACAGGCACCATCCTTGGCTTGTCCAAGGTCACGCATCCAGCAAATAACATGGATGGACAACATGCTGGACTCCAAAGCCCACGAGGTCACCAGCCCAGCACCCAGCCCGTCCTGCTGAGGGAGTGGCTCTCCGCCCTGTCGGTGAGGGAGCCCGGCTGCTTTGCTCTGTGATCCCTGTGGGCATTCCGGCTTCTCTGTTGAAGCTGGTTGGCCATCCTGTGGCTGCAATAGCAGCTTCCCAAGAGGCCACCCTGAAGCATCTCTATCGTCTAATGCTCCTTCTCACTGAGCAGGCCAAGTTCCAAGACTGGAGACCCCACATCAAGGCCCAGAGGCCGAGTGTGGATCCCCTGGGGCTGGGTCTCTAACAATAGCCTTATGTAGATAAGTTCGGTGTCCAGTATCTCCCTGAATCAGTGGCCAGCCCCTTCCCCTCCCTATATGCACCTTTCGCAGCACAATGCCAGGTGCAGAGACGAATAATACACAGCCCCCTTCGTCCCTCTCCCCCTTCCTTCCAACAAACATTAAATTGAACACAACAACACACTGTGGGCGGTGCAGTGCTGGGGATAAAACAGGTGACAGAACACAGTTCCTATCTTCACAGAGCTTGGAGTCTAGTGGGAGATCCAGTTATCCGTCAAATCATCACTCAACAGCAATCCCTGCAAACTGGGCCAGGACAGAGAGTCAAAGACCTGCTGCGTATTTTAAGAAACACAGCTGGGGGCCTGATTGAAGCTGGGGTGTTAAGAAATGCTTGGTGTTTGACCTGAGATCTAAATGATGATGGGGTCAGACAGGAATGCCTGGCAGGGCAGGTGTGAGGACCCAGAAAATCAGAAAGAACGTGATGCAGCTAGAGTCCAGAGAAAGCAGGAGGGCAACGCATGCAATCAGGATGGAGAGAGAAGGGGAGGGCAAGTTCTCCCAGGGCAGGGCACTGAGGGCCAGCTTGAGGTGCGCAGATCTCATTTTCTAAGTGCGGTGAAGAGCCAGTGAAGTGCTCTGCCCGGGGGGAGGCAGCATCAGACGAACAGTCTGAAAAGATCTCTCTGGGTGGGTGTGGAGAGAGGCGGGCAGGAGGGAAGAACCCCTACAGAGGCTCACTGCAGGAATCCAGGTGATCTTACTGTGGTGGACCATCCCCCCCACCCCCACCTGTGGGCCAGAAGAGCCCCAGCTCCTGCAGGGAGCCCCAGTGAGAGGCTCAGGGCTGAGGTGGAACAACAGTTGTGGACAATGCTGAGACAAGGGCCTTCTGCTCATTCCCCAGCCAGACTTTTTGGAAGAAAAGAGATGGGAAAAAACCACAGGAAAAACCCAGAGCAGTGGTACAAAGGACAGAGGCATTGAAGAGAGGCTTCACCGTCAGGCATTAAAGGGAATCCGCTCTATTCACAGCAACACCCCAGAGCCTGGCTGCCCGTCCCAGATGCGACCGCAAGAGAAAGGTCAGTGGAGACCTCCTGTGCTCTCAGCCCTGGGCTTAGAGATGCAGCCACATCCAGGGTGGTGGACTGGAGTGGAGTTGGGGGTCTCTGGCCCAACATCTTCCCCACGGAGAGCCCAGAAACTGGAGCGGCAGCCGTGGCCAGAGAGATGCCAACGCACATAGCAGCGGCATGCTGGCTCAGAGTGGGGAGAAGGAGTGGAAGGAATGAAAAGGAGGCAGGAGGCAGCCCCGGAGGGGAGCAGCCTCTGCACTTACGCCTGGGGCAGAAGAGAGGTTCTACTCTGGCTGCAGCCTGACTGGCCCTCCTCCTGGAGACGGAAGGTGCTTTGCATCAGGACAGGGCTGCTGCGACACAGCAGGTTCCACCCCGAGCCACCCTCAAGGCTGTTTTGTTCTCCCTATGACCACAGGGCAACCCAGGTTGGGAACAGGGGCGTGGCTGGGGAAGTAAATAGGCACGACGTTCCCATGGACAGTGCCAGAGCTGTCATGTACATGCGCCCAGGGACACAGAGGGGGCTCATTTGGACTGGGGTGGCAGGAGGACAGGGATCGAAGAAGGAGGCACGAAGAAAGCTAGAGCACGTTTTCAAAGCTAGGTGGGAGGTCACCACGTGGGGCTGGGTGGGGAGAAAGCCAGAGGCGCATCAGAGGTGGGACGGGCAGCCTGGGCAAGGGAGGAAGTGCACGGAGGATGGAAAGAACACCACCCCGGAGGCCCCAGGGGAGGGCTGGGAACCGAGGGCTGTGGGCCTGGCTTGCTAGGTGTCATCCTGCCCCAGCAACAGCATTGCTGCTACGTCCCTGTCACTGTGAGGGAGGGACTCAGCTCGTCCCCACCCAAGCAGGGACCTGCCTCCGATCCTGCAGCATCTCAGAACCTGTGGAAGCCAGTGAAGGACAGTGTTCATTTCACAGATGAGGAAGCTGAGGCTCAGAGAAGTCCAGGGTCTCATAGAAGGTTACCCAGCATCCAGTGGAAGAGCCGGGGCATGAACCCAGCTCTTCTGCCTCCCAGCTCCTTTCTGCTGTACAGGACCTGTCCTTCTTCTGATTGGGTGATGACAGTCTATACAGGAGCAGGAATTGGATGGAGGACACAAAGTCACAGATGATGAGTGGCAGGTCATCTCTCAGTGACAATCACTATGGAAACAAGTGGCACAGACAGATTGGGGCCCTGAAGTCAGGGGTCAAGCATTTTTTTATTCCAGACTTCACATTTTGCAAGGGGAAGATGGTGTGTGTTGCTAAGTTGTAATTCAAATTGGACAGCTCTGGAGGCAGGGACTGTTCTTTGCTTCATTAGCAGAGCGATGGATGCCAGCTGCCACCCTAGTTTTAAAAACCATGCCCCTTGTCACAGGGACAACCTCCAAGCACCTCAGAGGTCCCCACTCCTGCCGCTGCCAGACCCGGGATCTCCCCAGGAAGGACTGGCATAGCCATTCCCAAAGCACTTTTCTCTTCCAAAGTCTTGGCGTGTTAACTTTGCAAGGGATTTTAGAGACTATAGGTTCCAAAGTTTTTGTCTTCCAAACAAAATCCCATTTAATTCTCACACAACTGTGAGGTAGGTATTATCACCCCCATTTTACACATGGGAAAACTAAGGCTCGGCAGGGAGGACAGCCTAAAGTCACATGTGAACAAATGACAGAACGGAGTTCCAAAGCCAGCACTGAACTCCAGGCCCCTTTTTTTCTCTTTTATCACCCAAAGTAGTAAAAATAAAAGTAGTCGGTTTGCTCCCACCATGTCGCAAGGGGGGAAAAATGTCTCAGCAAGGAAGGCTGGCATTGCAATGTGGAAAGCACAGCACGAGGACAGAAATCACCACCTCCATACCTGCTCTCATGTCCCCACTGCATCTTGGAACACTCCACACCCAACATTTCAGGGCAGAAACATCACGGGAGAGAAGGCGGTAGGCATTAATGGAGACCATGCACAGGCTACGCTTGTGTAGCAATTTATAGTTTGCGGAATGTTTCCAGAGCCCTCAAGCCATTCCATCCTCAAACAGCCTTACACAGTAAAAGAGGTGAACATGCCACTGCCCCGATTTACAGACAAGGTTACAGACCCCAGGGGTTAATGGACTTGGATTCAACTCTGAACCCCCTGTCGCTAAATCCTGTGATCTTCCTGGTTATTCTGTTTTTCTTTTGTCTGTGAATGAAAGTACTAGGGGAAAGCCAACATTCACCAAATGGGAATATTAGAAAAATAAGTGAAGGAAATACCACAGCCATCCCCTCTCCCTGAGCATCCATGGTGCACCCCAGGTCCTGTGCTGAAAAACGCTGCACCTTGAGGAGGTGGGTGTCATGACCCCATTTTACTGGCAAGGAAACTGAGGTTCAGGAATTTAAGTCCTGGCAGTTGTATCCTCTGGTTCACTCTCTGGGTGTCTTGTTTCCTGGTAATTGAAGTATTTTAACCATAAGGTGCCCGTTTTCTTAGAATCTTCCTTGTGGAAACTATATGCATCCTGGAACGAAGGTGGGTTCTAGGTAAGATCTGTGTTTGCTTCTGACAGTTCAGAGTTACTCTAAATGAAATTCTTGTCTTGGGGTTTATAGATCCCCCACGTGGTATAAATTCGGCCTGACAGCCTAGGTAAGAGCCTGCTGCTGGTTCTCGATTTTCAGTGGCAATTTATCGATCCCTGCCACTCAGTTTGTTCTCCTTACACTGCCCGTGGGTACGAGATCTGGTCTGTCCTTCCCTCATGGGTGTGGCCTTGGGAGTTGGAGCTCTATGGGGAGAGGAGCGCCTATTAGACTACTCAGCCCTGAGTTCAGTGCAGTGCCAGTGACAGCAGTCATCAGAGCAGGACAATAATTACACCAGCTTAGCAAGAATTTTCACATCCACAGCTCATTAGACTCGAGAAGCCTGATGATTAGAAATGCATTGAAGTATCCATTTTGCAGCTGGTGCACTGAAGCCCAGAGAGAGAGAAGCAGGGAGATGTGGAGATGTGGATAAAGGAGGAAGGTGGTGGCAAAGAGGGTAGGGCTGGGTAGGAGAGGAGAATTTATAGGGGCAGGGAAGGAGCACCAGGAGAATAGATTCTGGCAGATGCTGACCGTGGCCACACCCCTCCCTCTCAGCTGCCCTTCCTTTGTGCCAGTTGGGAACATTTCCAGCCAGCCTGCTTCCCTGGAGTGCCCTGGGGAGAGATGGTATAGAGGTGAGATGAACAGACAGTGGTGAAACTCCTTTGCATACTAGGAAGTGCTATGTGGACCCAAAGCTACAGTCATGGTTACCCTTGTCTCTCTCAGCCATAATTCAGCCCTCCAGAGCAGAGTGAACAAGGTGTATCAGGTGATGATTTCTGCCACCCATCAAATGGACTGGCTGGGCAGCTGTCCCTTCTGTTTCCCCTGCTCCTCCCTGAATCTCCCCTAAAGCTCACATTTGGTCCCAACAGAACAAGACCTCAGGGTGGCTGAGGGTCCATTTGAAGCTCTGTGCCAATTCTGAAGGGCCAAGCAGATCCCTACTCTTTGAGGTACGTTGTGTGTAGTCGCAGCTGCCTGCCTGAGACAGGGCAACTCTATGAAAGACAGAAGCCAGCCTCTGGTGGTGGGAGCTTGGCTTGAACCTCACGTATGCCATTTATCCACTGTGAGCTCTTACTTTCAAGTCCCTTAATCTCCCAGAGCCTCAGTTTTCCCATCTGAGAAAGGAACATCATGATGTCTATTTCACAGAATTACTGGAAATTGGAAACATATTCACAACCTCCAAGCTCAGCACAGGGGCACAGGTTTACATTATTCTCAGTGGTCTCCGGACTGGTGGGCTTGCAGTCACCAGGCAGGGCTGGGGTAGGCCACCAGGATGGTGCAGCCAGAGGACCCATAGAGGCATCATTATTTTGGCAGACGACAAGTTCAGAGCCAGGAAAATGGTATCAGAGGAGAAACATAAAGGCCAAAAGAGAAAATGAAAATGGGAGAATGGACAGCAAAGTTGCCAACCGAGAAGGCCCAAACCAGCAGGGCCCAGTGGGGCAAACAGATGCTGAGAGAGTGGTTTGAAATGGAGAGAGCAAATGCTGTCCCAGACTTGAGCCCCTGAATGAGGCCATACGTGGCCAGCGAGGCAGGGGAAGCCACAGTAGGCTCAGTGAATCCCGTGACGTTTCTCCAGGTCTGTTTGTCTCCATAAAGGTTTAGCAACAAGAAGCTCCCTGATGTGACCTAGCTCCCTGTGAAAAACTGATCGATCTGCCTGCCGGTGATCTGCGTGCTCTCAGAGGCAGCCTCTGGCCTGGGCAGTGAGCAGGGCAGGGGACACTACAGTAAGCCTGAGAAGTAGAATTCCCACCCCACAGGCTGCAGGTCTCAAAGTGGACAAGACAATGAGATTGGAGCAAAAAGATACGTAATGAGATTCTGACAGGGAAATCCCACTTGCGGTGCTCGGGAGGCATCCCTCAGCAGCGAAGATGAAAGCCAGAGATCATCAGACCTTACTTAGCACGTGATATGGCACTCGGCACGTGAATCATTAACTGTGATTAAGGTGCTGCACGCCTTGTGAGTGGTGGGTGGGAGGAATGGGCCCACCTTGGTCTCTGCATGTCACCACCAGGATGGTTGCTCCAGCCCAAGCTTGTGCATACACACCTGCCTACAGAGAATCTCTTCTTCAGAGGTAGACAGGGGGCTGGCGATGTTGTCATCCATCTGTCTTTCGAGACTCCTTTTACTGCCTGACCACGGGTGTGAGGTGATGGTGGGCCAGGGAGGCCCAAGGCTGGAGGAAAGTCACAGGCTGTCAGAAGCTCACAGTACTCCCTGCCCAGGCAGAAGAGCCAGTCTTTCTCTGAATGCCAAAAGGAGGTGGAAACGAATTAGCCTGGCCTTGCATCAGACCTCTTCTGAACAAATATGGTCTTATTATAAGTATGGTCATTAAGGCATATTCATTTGTCCTTTCATTCATTCAACAGTCAGTGAACACTGACTATGTGCCGGGCACAGCGCTCAGTGCTGTGAGTTCATGCAAACATTAGCAAGACACATATATGCACGGCCCTCTAGAAACTCACAGTCTAGCAGGGTCATCCCTGGCCCCAGAGGAGACATAGCTGAGGAAAGATGGAGAAAGCTCTCTTTTCCAGGGGGTCTAAACTGGGACTTCCCCATGAGCCCATTGGACCAGGCACATTGAAACAGCTGGCAGAGATGGGCCTGCTCAGGACAGGGGAGCAGAGTCAGAGCCAGGAAGCCAGACATGAACACATGCACTAAGTTTGGAAGGCGCACAGAAGGATGGAAGGCATAAGTAGCAGTTTGGGGGGAAGGGGAGGAGATGGGGCAAATGCTCAGGGACCTGCCTGCCCCTGTACCTGCACCCCAGAGATTACAGTATGAAGTTCTGACTTCCACTGAGTGGAGGAGGAGAACCAGAAGTTTCAGAAATCTGACGGGACGTGAAATATGAGAGGATGAAAAATAGGATACGTAGATTACAAAGCAGTTCACAGTTTTATCTGCCTTACAGCAGTGTAACATCACTTGTTTTTAATCAAGATGGAAAGTATCATCAAATGGAAACTATGAGCACCATCTCAGGGGGAGACCTAGCATCGCCACTTCGCCTCTGTGTCTCCCCCTACCCTGCAGTGAGAGCATGCCTGTCTGTGAAGGCACAGATTATCCGGGAAAAGGGCACTGCTCCCTTCCTCCTATGTTCTGATTCCCTCTCTGAGAGACCCTCTGCTAGGCCTTAAAAGTTCCAACATCACCAGTGACCTCAACTACAATGGACTACATGCTCTCACACACCTTATACACGAGGCACTGTGTGGCACAGGGAAGAGGAACTGATGAGGGTGTATGGAAAGGTTTCTGAGAAGTGGTTATATTTGAGCTGAATCTTGAAGGATGAATAGGAGTCCAAGAAACAGAGAGGCAGAAGAGTAACTCACGCAGGGAGATATTCATGGGCAAGTCACACAGAATGAAGGTGGATGCTGGATCTGGGGAGTGGCTAGTAATCTAATAGCTCAGGATCCACTGAGGTTGGACATCGATGGACTTTCCACCAATCCTTCAAAAAGACAAATTTTGAAAATATTTGGGGGCACCTCAAACACAAAAATAAGCTGCCATGTTAAGACTATTTTCTAGTCAAAAGGAACCATCCAGGGGCTGATATTTTTCTTTGTTTGGATAGAGCTGTTTTAAGTCATATGCTAAGTGTTTTCCCCCCTCTAGTATTTTCAGATTCCTATTGCTTTAAATATGAATTAACTAACATTTCCCTGAACTTGCCATATGCTAGGTACTTTAGATGATATATCATATTTCACCCTCCTGACCCTAAGTGATAAGTACCATTACAGTTTCCATTTTGCAGAACAGGACAGGTTGGCTCAAAGAGCTAAGGTCCCTTGTCCCGGTTTTGCAGCCTGCAACCAGGTTGGGATTTGAATCTGGTTCCATCTAACTTCCAAACCCCTTCTCTTCCATCACACTGGGATGGGTGGGCACTGAGGGCTGGACTCTGGGACCCTGGGAAGAGGAACAGAAGTGGCTGATAACCTTTAAGCTGATCTCGACCTCTGCTGTCTCCAGGTCATTTTACTTCTGCCAAGACCAGCCATCTGGAGAAATAGATCCAACACTCCAAGAGTCGCTGCTCAGAACTACAGAGCTCCAGAGAGTCAGGCTGGAGGGTAGGGAGCGAGGCCCCACACAGAGCCTCATCTTATGGCTGAAGCCTTTGGACATGGCATGTGGCCCAGCCCTCCATGGCACTGGCCAGAAATCACACAGCCATGGCTCAGAGAGTTGAAAGGGACCTTAAAGGTCACCTAATCCTCCAGATGGAAGGCTCCTGCCCTGTGATGCCCACCCCCACCAGGATCACAGGCTCACACCTCAAATGCCAGCTGGCCTCTGACAGCATGGTGCTGTGGACTCAAACACACAGTCTGTGCTGCAAAGACATGGCAGCGGGGTGGGCCCTGCCTTTAGAAAACCTAGAGTCCAGGGCCTGCCCCAAGAGTCTAGCTTCCTATCTGTGCACTTGCAGGGCAAGTGACTTACCCCCTGGATCCTCAGTTTGGGCATCTGAAAAGAGAGATCATTATGCCTGAGTCACACAGTATTGGGAGGATTACACAAAGTAAGGGAGGACAGAGAGTGTAAATTGTATAAACAAATATCTATTTGTTTATATTTATACCTTATGCATTAAGGTAAAGGATTATTATGAAGATGATGCCTTATAGCAGAGGTTGGCATTCTTCTTCTATAAAGGGCCCCACAGTAGGTATTTAAGGTTGGTGGGCCAGCAATCTCTGCCATAACTACTCACTCTGCCACTGTAGCATGAAAGCAGCCACAGATGTAACAAGTGAGTAAACAAATGAGCTGTGTGCCAATATGTCTTTGTTAAAGGACAACTTAAATTTGAATTTCATATAATTTTCATGTGCCACAAAAGTCTTCTTTTTATTTTTTTTTCAACTGTTTAGAAATGTAAAACCCATTCTTAGCTAGTGGGCTGTGCAAAAACAGGTAGTGGGCCAAATTTGGCCCACAAGCTGTGGTTTGATTATCCCTGCCTGGTGGGTGAGTTTTCTTTAGCATCATAGGAATCCCTCATGGGGCGGAGTGGCTGTACTGGTGGAATGCAAATATTCACATGGCGCCTTTTCCATGAAAATCTCCCTGCTACCCTCCTTGGCGGGACAGGCTGGTCACTTCTCTGCAGACCCCGGGCAGCACAGATGTCACAATGCAGCATGCCCAGAAGCTTGTCCAGGGCCAGACCCTGGCTTGTCCATCCCATATCTGCAGAGCCTGGCACCATGCTGGATGCAGAAGACAATCAATGCTTGTGTCATGAATGCCTCTGCTTTTATACATTCCTAAATTTCATTTCAAAAATATTAAAGATGTTGCACACCCTTCCTATGCTGCCTCAGATGCCTATGCCTTATCTATTCCAAGGAACCAAGAAGATCGATCAGGTTATTTAAAAGTACACATTAGGTCAATTATTACAAAACATGAATGATCTCTTCCTTTGGACTCCTCAGGTCTGCTCTCCAGCTTCACTGGACATGCAAAGTCCCTAGATGAAAGGGGCCTCAGCTTCCTCATCTATAAAAGGGGTTGTATGTAGTGCCAACTCTATCTAGTTATTGTGTGAGCTGGAAGAGATACCTATATGAAGAACTTAGCATAGGGCCTGGCACATAGTAAAGGCTCAGTGAGAACTAGTTATATTGTGTCATCCTCCATGATGGAAATTACTGTCCACATTCCCAAGGAGAAAAAGAGTCTTGGAGATACTGTGAAAGTGCCTCAGAATCAAGGAACACTGGGGCGCCCTGGAGTGTTCAGCTCCCATGGGCACACAGGACAGCCACGTAAGACAGACTGGAAGTGCAGCTTTCATAACCCTGAAGAACAACGCACTTGAAAGGGGCTTCCTGCACTGCCTCCTTTGACTCACTTAAAATGAAGACCCATCTCACTTGCTTCCATGGCTGTATGAGAAACCAATTTGCTCTGCACCATCCCCTGAAGTTAGTGCAAAGGCCCTGCTGCTCAAATCGAGACTCAGGCCAAGTCTGACTCTACCTCCTGCAAGTAGCCAGGGTCTCAGAGACCCAAGGCCACCAGGGGCAAGGCCTGTAAGAGGCTGAAACCCAGTCAGAAGCAGCTACCCAGACAGAATGTTAGGAGACCCCTCAGGACCACCCTTCCTAATTGAAGGCTCTTGCTGTGAGCCTGCCAGAGAACTGCGATTCCCCTCTCTTTCCAAGTCCCTCTGGAGTTGATTACCGTCACCAGTGCTGAGCTGGAGGCAGCTGCTGAGAAACTCAGCCCATTCCTCCAGGTGAATCTGACCTACAGCGGGACCAACCCTCCTCCCCCATATGCGGAAAGAAGTGAAACCCAAATGAAATCAGACTCCACCATAAATGCAGACCACGCTCTCCCTGCCAATATCAAGAAAAAGTCTATTCTGCCACCTGTCACTTGAAAAGTAATAAAATAATAGTGCAGTAAGTTATAGAAGACCAAACAGCAAATCCCCATCCTGAATACTGAAGGGAAGGTGGGGCGGGGTGCCGGGGCAGTGCCGAACGAGGACCTGGAGCCCCAGCCCGCCAAGGCCATCAGGATCCTCGGACGCCACTTCGACCATAACGTCCCATCCGCAATGCTTTCCCCTCGTGGGGTTTAAGGTCAGAGAGAGGATGGGATGGACAATGGCCACACGATAGGTCGGGAGCCCTGCTCCTCCTTCCCTGGGCCAGCTCTTTCTGGGGTGTGTGCAAGGGCTGGGGTAAAGGGTGGCCCCAAAGGAAGCTTGGTCTTCAGCACCAGCCCTGCTGCCTGTGGGGCTTTCCTGGTGGGAAGATGTGCTGACCTGCTGGCACCATCTTGCCGGCTGCTTGGCAATTACATCTCTTATTATAAAA
Source organism: Smutsia gigantea (assembly GCA_032199065.1). NCBI lineage: Eukaryota > Metazoa > Chordata > Mammalia > Pholidota > Manidae > Smutsia > Smutsia gigantea. Next base: position 136,895 of record JAVSCE010005375.1, on the reverse strand, counting down.
CTGTCAGTTCACAAACTGATCTCCTGAGGTGTGATATAGTCTCCCATTTGTCCGACCTGATCAATCCACTGGGAGGCAACAGCGTTAGAGTCAGAAAACCTGACTGTGAGTCCTGGTGTCTCTTATTCGCCATATGTCATAGGTTCCTTTTTCTCAAAGGGTGTCTGTTTTCTTGGCTGAAAATGGGAATAGCAATGACACCTATCAGGCAACATTATTAGCACAATAACAGTAATAAGGTGGGTCCTGTTTCTTGCGTGCATGCCATGAATTAGGCACCATGAGAGATGACATATATATGTATGATTTTTCATCTCCACACCAATCCAGGAGGTGGGCCCTATTATTATTCCCATGGTACAGATGAGGAAACAGCCTCAGTGAGGATAAGCATTTCATTTAAGATCATGCAGCAAGTTAGAGGCAGGGCTGAGATTCCAACCACAGAGCCTGTGCTGAACTGGAAGCTATTCCTTCTGTGCTGGGTATCGCCATGGCCCCAACTCCTTTGCACTTTGCAGAAGAAGCGAGTATCTTTCTGCAGCCCTTGGGAGAAAGCAAGTCCACAGGGTGCTGCGGCAGATCCGTGAGTGCCCATCTACCTTCCTCACCAGAAACCTCTACTTCGTCCACTATCGCCCTCACTGTGTTTCACGGGAGGGGGCACTGGTTCATAGGTGTGTTGTCTGTGGCATCTCATCAAACCGTACACACACACAAAATGTTTAAAAAGAGACACAGGAATCATGTCTCCAAATTGCCTTCAAATGGAAGACAGAGCAGGAGAGCAGGGAAACAAACCTGGCAACTGTTTAACAATTCATGAATCTAGCTGAAAGGCAGGCAGACCTTCACTGCACTGTTCTTTCGTGTTTCCTGTAGCCTTGAAATACATCCAGCCAAAAAGGTGAAGAGACACAAGGAAGAGCCATGGCGTTCCCCGGCCCGGGGTGATGGCGTGAGGATGTGATGGCCAGAACCACAACAGTTCCACCTCTCACGTGCTATGCAATCTTAGGCAAAGTACCTCACCAAGCCTCAGTTTCCTAATCTGCAGAGTGAGAATAATACTGGGATCCACCTCGTAGGGTTGCTGCAAATGTGAAAGGAGATCATGTACATAAACCACTTATTATCATGCCTATTCAAAAGAGAGGCACAAAATTATGGAAGGTACCTGGCTCCTGGATTAGGCAGATGATTGAGTACTGAACTCAGATGTCCAGAAACAGCAACACATGCAGACTTTTGGTCACATGAGAAAATATTCTTACTCCCTTATAAACTATTATAATTTGGGTCTGTTATCACTGAGAAAATTACAATCCTTTTCCTAAGGAAATAATTTGAGATTCAGACAAAAATGCATTCATAATGGGAAAAGTATAAAAACACTAACATATAGGAATAGGATAAAAATTAAACAAATTATGGTATATCTGCAGGACAGCATACTACTTAGCTATCAAAAAATGATGTCAGAAAACTTTCATGACACAGGAATATGCTTTTAACCTAACACTGACATCTTAAATAAGCAAAAAGGCTTAGGTATTTAATTAAATGCTTTAATATTTTCTGTATTTAAAATGACTGTTATGTATTATTTATATAATCATAATGCAAACAGTAGGTTTCTAAACTCTCTGACACATACAAATATTAAGAACACAACTCTATATTTGTATGAGATCATGTGTATAAAATGCATCCAAAATTGGAAGGAAATATAATATGTTAAGAGTCATTAATAACACTGTGTTGTGACATTACGGGTGACCTTTTTCTACCTTTTCATACCCACATATATACACGTATGTTGCACATGTTCTATACTGAACACATGTTGCTTTATAACTTGAAACAAAAAGTCCAGTTCTTAAAAATACCAATTTATAACTTTCAGTTCCAGTGTCATTACCTTCAGACCCTATGTCTGGTCCTTCACTTCAATCAATTCAATAAATTATCCACAGAGTGCTAAATATGTACCTAATACACTGTAATAATAATAATTATGACTACCATTATTAGACCCTGTGATTATGACTCCATATCTGGAACCCTTTCAACAGTACTAAATACATAAAGTACTAAAAGAGTAGAATCGAAGTTGTTCAAAGCCAGTTTGCTGGTGGCCGACTCAGGACTCAAATCACCATCCTACTGATTCGTCTGGCTGTTTATACCCTCCTCCCTCTGTAGTAAAAGAATTATAAATTCTGCCATACGTAATCCCTGTTAAAAAATTTTAAATCCCAAGGAACTCTGAGAAGGAAGAAACAGAATCAGGCTGGTGAGACCCGGGCAAGTTCAAAAAGGAGGTGGTGATGTGCTGAGCCTTTGAGTGGCAATGCAGAAGGGCGAGGGACCAGCCTTCTGGGCAGAGGGAACACTGTGGATGGTGGCCCAGGTGAGGGGATGTGTGACCCATTCCTGGGGATGGCAACGTAGCCCAGGTTGACTGGGGTCAATGAGTACGTCAGTAAGAGGGAGCAAAATTGGAAAGCCTAGATTCTGGTGAGCCCCAAATGCCAAGCTGGTGGATTTACATTTTGTTTGTTGGGCAATGGGGGACCATGGAATAGTCTTTAGTTTACGTGGAGTGGGAATGGGTTTGGAGTAGTGTGCTTTGCAAGTATTTAAGCAGGATCATGAGGGTGAATCAGAAGGGAGCCCAACAGGCAGGGGACATGACATTTGAAAGGCACTAAGCTAAGCCTGTCTACATACATTACCTCTTTTGGGGAAACTGACATACAGAGGTTTAAATGAATTGCCCCAAGTCACATGACCAGGAAAGAGCTAGGCCAGGTTTGAACCCTAGTCCATCAGTCCCCATTGGCCACCTACCTCTGTGGAAGTGGGATGCAGCAGCGGTCTGTGAAAGGTGGTACAGGACTGTCCCCAGCCCTGAGCTGGGGAAGGAGAGAAGGCTTCTGTCTGCAGTGCCATGCCTCACCTCTACAGGCATGTGGGACCCTGCCCCAGTCTGGCACCCAGCATGTGCAGGGCCAGTCAAGCTGCACATTTGGGGTGTCCCCGTTTTTGCCCGCTGCTTCATGGCAGACTCTATGCCTAAAGCTGGGAGCAGGCTCTCAGTCTCACCCAGGGGCCTCCCAGGAGGCTTACCTCGAAGCACTGAGCAGAGCTCCAAGGAGCAGAAACGTCTCTGTTAAAGCAAAACATCATTAAGATGAGAAGAAGGCAACATCTCTAACGCCCACACAGTGCCAGTGGAGCTGTAAAATGTGCCTCCAAATTAGATGTGGGGAAGAGCTTCACCAGCTCTGGCTGCTCATCCCCAAGGACAAGGGCAGCCTGATTCCCTCCAACTTCCCACCCCCAGCTCTGCCGTGAAGCTGGGAATGCTTTGTCTGAGTCTGCTGGAGATGGCTTATGCAACAGAACCTCATCTCTGAGAAAAACCAGTTTGCTTTCTTTCATACAACGGTCTCATTGTCAGGCAAGTTTCCCTGACATGAAGCCTAGTTTGTGCCTGTCTTGCTTATAAGAAGAACCCTGAAGTCTCCAAGGGGATATGGGCTTTAGGAAGATGTTCAAAGCCCCAAATAGACTGAAACTTTCTTCTGCGGGCAAGTAGTTATTGAGCACTATCTCACTATCCTTATATTTGAAAGTCAGCTCCAGATGCAAAGTCCTTCCACGCACTTTATTACACTGATTTTCTTCCTCCCATCAAAGGTAGGGAGGCCAGGGGTTATTTACCCGTTTTATAGATGAGGAAATGGAGGCACAGTGAAATTGATGACTTGACCAATAAGTCACACTGAAATTAAGCAGATCTGGATCCAACTGACCTCAAATCCAGTGTTCTTCCAATACCACTGTCTAGCCAGCCCTGCTCTAGGCCCTGTGCAGAGGGTAGTCAGTGAGAAGTCATGGGTCCCATGCGCACCAGTTATTAAATTATTGTCTCTTATTCTCGAACCTGCCCTTCTCTGTGCCACCTTGTCTGGCTGGGGCTGCAAATCCTCTTCCTGCTTTGCCAGCTGGTCCCAGTTAGGTTCTGCCAATAGGGAGCGCTAGAGGAGGCTGACAAGGCTGGAGGATCTTTAGCCCCACAGAGGCACAGTAACTTTGCCAAAGTCCTTCAAAAGCTTCTTTTTGTTCTCAGCATAGAACCCCAAGTCTTTAACTGTAGTTTCAGAGCCTTCAGTGATCAGACCCTTCTGACCTCTCTGTCCCCCTCACATGCCACTTTCCCTTCTAATCTCTGTATTCTGGCTACACTGCATTTTAGGTTTCTAGAATATGTCATTTTTCTCCTGCCTTAGACTTCTATCCATGTTGCCCTCTCCCTGGAATATGCCTCACCTGCCTACTTCCTCCTAATCGGCTGAAACGCACACCTTCAGGGAGCCATTCCTTGGCCCCAGAGGATGCTGGCTCCTTGCCATTGGGGCTCCCAAAGCAGTCCGCTCTTCTGATCTCAGCACACATGGAATCACGTGTTCAAAGTGTGCCCCACCCTGGCACGAAAGCTCCGAGAGTCAGATCCACGCTGCTCCACCACCGCTCTCCCGCCAGGTCTGGAGTGGATGCCCAGTGCGTGCTACGTGCTGATGCCTGCATGAGGCAGAGTGCAGGCAGCCACAACAGCTGGAAAGGGAGGATCTCAGAATCAGGGCAGGGTCACTGATTTAGGTGTGAAGTGAGCAAACCCCAGGCCAAGGTCGTGGCCCCAGGAAGAGGAAAGCACAGGGGACAGGAGGTGAAGGGAAGACCATGAGGAAGTGGGGAATGGGCTCCCAGAAGAATCTGATAAGCTTTGACAACTGCTGTTAAAAGAACCTTTACAAAGACACCCAGCCTATGAATCACGTGGGCTAGGGGAGCATGCAGCCCTTGGCAAGGGGTGAGGTCATTGCTGAGAGGGGACGCTGTTATGCAGCTATGTGGAGAGGTGGACAAAGCCCAGCATTTTGCAGGACCCAGGAGAGATGGCAGGGCAGAGGGCAGTTCCCCTAGTGGGTGGAAGCAGCCATCAGTCGGCAGCAGAGAGCAGGATAGAGCAGAGGGAACATCCAGGCTTGTGCCCCCAGGAACAGGGAGAGCATGATGGGAAATTCCGCCCTCCGACACCACCTGGCTGAAGCTGAGCTGCAGAGTAATGGGGGCTTTGCAAATGAAGTGCCTGCAACCTCTTCCTCCTCCTCACAGAGGCAGTCAAATGGGTGTTTACTCTTTGCATTTCTCCTCTGGAGTAGGTTTGCTGTTCTGAGAGGGTCACTGGGCACTTTGCATAATTGCCCCCTCAGGTGATGACTGATCGGATAGTGTGGAATTTCAAAAAGCCCACCCTCTTGGTCTTGTTGGATAGCTAGGGACATTTTCGGGAGGGAGGAAAAACCTCAGCCAAAGGGAACTGGTAGCCTCCTGCTGTCCCTTCATGCAAGGATGCATCATGGAACCTCAGGGCAAAGCCTCTGCCCACGTCTGCCTCCCAATCTCCACATCTGGGAAGGACTCAGAATCAGCCAGGGAGAAGCCAACTCAGGACACAGAGTCCATTCTCTGGGCCTCCCAAACGCCTCCTGAGTGTCTACTGTTTTTTAGAGAAAGAGATCAAGCACCCACAGTCAAATGAGGAAGTAGGCACAGAAATAGAACAGGGCTAGATATATAATAAACATGGGGAGCTCTGGGAACTTTGAGTCCAGCATTGGTGGGAGTAGACATCAGGGAAGGCTGCCTGGGGGAAGCAATATCTGAATAGCTTCTTGAAGGAGTATAGTGCCTGGTACACAGACAATGTTGAAATACTAAAGAATGAATGACCAAATGGAGGGATGAATGGAGAGGGAGGACGCTCCAGGGAGAGAAGAGAGCTGGTTCAATCTGTTCTTCATCCCAGAGCAGTACTCAGTGGTTTTCCTGACGCCTTTTAAGCTGCAGAGCATTTTGTGTAGGACGTGGGGCATCTCCTCTGATATCATCTGGGGTCAGGATAAAGCACTCATGTCAGCTTGTACTGAGGGCTACTGAGAAAGAGGACCCAAGGCACAGCTACCTCCCCCTCAAATCAACAGGATGCTCTTTAAATATGGAAGAGATCCACCAGGGCACTGCCAGCTCTGTCTGGTTTTCTTTAAAGTTATGAAAAATGTGCTTAATATTCACGTTCCATTCCAAAGAGGCATGGATGGGGGCCAAAGAGGAGGGAACAATTTTGGGTAAAAAATGACTCGTGTCATTTCATGTCTCCCAACCCAAACTAATGTATTCCTTCAAGCTGACCTTAAGCCACCTCCTATAGGAAGACTTCTCAACTCCAAATCTCCCCTCCTCCCCTGTCCCCCCAGATACCTGCCTGTCCACTTCCTTATTGCCACACCGGGACCTGGGGTGCCAGTTACTGCATGCTCACTGAGACTGTGCCTCTCCACCCGCCAGGTCCCCTGCAGCATCTGTGCTAAGAGCTCGGTTTACAGGGAAGAAGGTAAGGCCCAGAGAGGGGCCAGTGACTACTGGCCGAGACTGCACAGCTAGGTAGTGCCAGAGGCAGGCTTCAAGCCTAGACAATCCCCTGCTCTCCACCTCGTTTCCCTTGCCCCCTTCCACACCTCACTGCCTCCCTATGTCCCTTCTGGCCCGTCTCTCTACACTGCAGTGTTGTTTCCAGGGTGCATTTGGGTTGCATTGTCTGGTTGAGTGCTTTAACAGGGAAGAGCTGGATATTGGTGTTTTTATATCTGTCCTGTGCCATTTCCCCATTTCTGGGCACAGAGTAAGTGCTAACAGCGTGAAGCACAGAGAGGAAAATGTCAGCAGAGAGAGGAAGCATATGTTCTCGTACTTTCCATATTCAGATGAGAAAACTAAAGCCCAGAGAGGGAAAGTGACTTAAATATGCACTGAGTGGAATTGAGCAGGAGGCAGGCTAGTCCTGCCGCTGTACTTAATACATAATAGACACTAAATTGTGTTATTGTTATATTACATAACATATGTAATACATATGCATAGTATATATAGAATATATATTACATATATATGTAATAATAAGTATGTATGACATATATATGTAATATCCAATATTATATGTAATATATATCACCGTCATCATCATTATCATTTGTCAGTGTCTAAATAAGATCATTAAACTCGACATATCTTGGTGCCAGGAATTCTGAAGACTTCACAAATGTGTGTCTCTGGTTCATGGAGCCAATCAGGAGGACTGTAGGTGACCAACTTTCAAGCCAACAGAAGCTAACAGAGAAAGACAGTAAGACATTATTCCATTTGTGAAGTGCTTCATAACTGACAACTTCCTTAATGGAAAGTTCAATGAATTTAGCATCAGAAAATCTGGGACTGAGATCCCTTCTGTCACTCAATAACCAGGGGACGTGGACTAAAGCACTTGTTTTCCCTGAGCTTCAGTTTCCTTCCATGCAAAATGAAGCAGTGAGATAAACTCAGAAGAGAAAATTAGACCGCATGCAGGCCCCAGCTTCCCACAGCCATGCCATGGCAGCTGTTACTGACTGATGACACACACTCTTTCAGCCGTGCCCAGCCGAGGCCTCGGAGCACTGCCCCTGGCAGCCACCACCAACTGGCTGAAGCGAATATGTCAGATAAAGCCAGTCAGTCACACTGGAGTAGATGTTTCTACAGCCCATTCCATTCCGACCTTCTGACTCCCTAAGTCTACTCCCTGGTACCCATGGTAACCGGGCGAGATTGGCAGAGCAGGCACTGCTTCTCCCTCCTTGCACCATGAGCACCTGGAGGATCAGAGAGGCCACGTTTACACAGGTGGTGAGTGGTGGAGCGATCAGACTCTAAACTCTCTGAACTGGCCTGGCAGGGCCATTAAAAGTCTTACATAGTCCCCAACCACAGAGGACTCCCAGTCTTTCAGGCAGTAGCGGGGTCAGAGGCGGTGAGAACTAGGGCTTCAGCCTCCCTTTCACACCCCAAGGAGGCCAAGTAGACCCTCTCCTGTGCACAAGTAGACCCTGCAAACCGGGAGGTGGAGGAGGTACCCAACTGCTTTTCCTTCCTCTTCACCTCCTTAGGAGCCCGGCTCCCTGACTGCGCTAACAGCCGCCTCCCCCTCACCTGTGTGTGTGTGTCTCTCTCTCCACACCCCCAGCCACACACCCCTCCGATTGTTTCCAGAATCTCCTTTCCTTGAAAGGGAAGCCTGTTGATAGTGGCTTCGAGTGAGATATCCTTCCATCCGAGGCAGCTGCCTGGGAAGGCGGGAGGAGGACTGAAGCTAAGTCAGAACACGGGCCTCTCATCCTGCTGCTGTGGCCATGAGGGAAGATGCTGTCTTTCTCCTGGCCTCAGTTTCCCTCCCAGCATGATCTTCGGTGACCACACGGACCACATGCCTATGATTTCTGAGACAGAAGTTTTGATTCCTTGGCTAAAGGGACTAAATGCTAATAGATCTCACCCCCACACTGGTGGCTGAGTGGACACTGAGTGAACAAGAGTTTCCTGGAGCCTCTGAATCCCACTTCCCATACTCCACTTACCATGCACTCAGTGATCAATGTGCTATGGGGAAGAGAGGAATGAGAAGGAGGAAAGGAAGGGAAGTGGAGTTCATTGAATGCCTATTATGTGTCAAGCACTGTGTCAAACATGCCCATGTGCTAGCTCATGGGGAAAGTGCCAATGAACCACTTTGTAGATGAGGGGACCGACATTCAGAGAGGTTAAGCGATGTGCCTCAGATCACACAGCTAGAAAATGGCTGACCTGGGATTCGTACTCTACTTTTGATCCAAGCTCTTGTCTTTATACTCCACTGTGGAGTCTTCTCACAGTAGGAAACATGGAGTTAAACGAGGCACCATGCCGTCCCTGCCTCACAGAGCTTCCAGCCTATCAGGGAGGTAAGCCAGCCACTCAAATAACTGTGATGCAAGCCAAGAACCATCACTGAGTGGTGGAGATGGGAGCCACCCAAAAGGCGTAGATGAGGACAGGCTTCATGGAAGAAGCGGCATCTTTTCAGGGTGATCAGGCCTCCAATACAACAATAATACTGATGGTCAACATTGACCTGTGCAAGTTCCTGCCTGCGCCAGTTCCCTTACCTCTGAGATAGGTGCTATTCTTAGTCGCCTTTTAAAGAGGAGAACACCCAGGCACAGAGAGGCTAAGTAACACGTCCTAGGGCACACAGCTTGGAAAGGACAGAGCTTGGATTAATTCCCAGGCAGGCTGGCTCCAGCATCCACACTCTTAGCACCCCCCTCACTTTGCTGCTCTTCGCAGCATTTCCTCCCGCTGAGGCAGTGAAAGGAGACCTGTGGGATCACGTGACAGCACCTGGGCCACCCTCCTCTCTTAACAGGGAACTGACTAGCCCACAGGGAAGCAGAAGTTCAGAGCAACAGAGCTCAGCTTCCCTGATTCTGGTTCAGGCCACTGGCCTGCCGCTCCCTCCTCCCACAGTGCTGGTGAGATGCCGAACTACCAGTCTCTCAGCATGCCGGCCTTGTAAAGAGAAGAGCCCCAGTACCTGTGGGCAGCCCGTTGGTCGAGGCGCCTCAGGGACATGGCGACAGAAAATTACCCACGTGAACAGCTGTGTAGAACAAGGTGTTCTCTGGTCTCCATCTGCGCACCTGTGCGGATGCTGTTGTTAGCAGGTGAGCTGGAGAGGAGGCAAGCTGGGGAGGGGGAGTTCATGCGGGTCACTGGTCCTGTCTGTCCCGCTTTCACGAAGCAATAAGGATTGCGTGGGCTTTGGAATGAGGCAGCCCTGTATTGGAATCCTACCACACCACTTGGGAGCTGTGTGACCCTGGGTAAATGACCCAATCTCTCTGAGCATCCCAGCTATCAAGTGGGAATAACAATACTCCATGCAGAATCCTGGAAAGATTAAAGGCAGTAATGTATGTAAAGTAGCCTGTATAACACTAAAACCACTCTGAAAACAAACATATCTGAACCACCATAAAAACCAGTAATACAAAAGAATGTAACTTACTAAAAAGATCTAAGAATCAGAAGTTAAAGTGGGAAGGGGACTAATTTGGTATGGTCATTAACAAACACTAATATTATGAGAAGCAGTTTACATGCATTTTCTCATTTTACCTTTTCCTCAATGAATGATATTGCACCCATTTTAAAGATGAAGAAACTAAGGATCATAGAAGCTCAGGATCTTCCTCTGCAGAAATGGCATTTTTTCAACTCTTCCGTCTTCCCTTAGATCAGTTCAAAGCTTCCAGTTTCACTTGCTAATTTTGTACCGAGTTGATTTCCGGTTCTATTTTATCCCTAGTTCCTGCAATCTGGACATGTGCTCTGCACTGATCATTTCATCTATTCTGGTACATCAGCTATTTCCATGTGGTTCTCCAGGAGAGCTCCTGCCCCCCACCAAGTCTTCATCTGAGCCCTAATCTGAGCCCAGTTCCCCAATTTCCAAAGATCTGTTTTACATCACACCACAGCCATCCCACTGACATCTCTGACCTCTGTGGCTAAAATTAACCCACCCCACCCCCTAATCTCCTTTTCCTGACCCTCTTTTTTTGTGAATAACATCCCTCTCTGATCACCCAGCAGTGATGTCTTGGGTGTCTCAAATTATTTTCTCTCCTTGGACACCTATACTCAGGTAGTCCCCTTCTTCACCCTCTGTCCATTCCCTACACAATGCTATGTTAGAAATCAGCTGTCACCTTGAAGATGGCCCAACTGTCTTCAGGAACTCTCCACTCTTACCTTATAAAGTCTTAACGCAGCAGCTTGCTTTTCTAAGCCCGTAAAATCTGATTTCAGTCTAGTTCTTTCTCCCTGTAATGTGTGACACAGCAAAATGGGTAACGTCTGCTCCCGCAGTATATCTCATGCTTAATTAGTAGGAGTGATAAACACTTCCAGATCATAACCACTCCACATCCATTGTCTTATTAATTCTTCACCAAAACCCTATGTAGTGAACAGCACACAACCGATGTAGTCACACAGGGTGCCGGGTTCAGAAGGGTCCCATGCCTGCTTCAATGCTCTATGGTCACGGCACTGAAATTCTTAATTTTTGAACAGGGGGCCTCATATTTTCATTTTTCCCTGGGCCCTGAAAATTATGCAGCCAGTCCTAGAAGTAGGTACTGTTAATATCCCCATTTTACAGATGTGAAAACCGAGGCCACACAACCAATAGCACAGGAACTCTTTGCCAATAGTCATATTATACTGATGAGCAACTGTGTGACAGACTCATACTACGTGCTTATTACGTGCTATCCATCTAAGTGCCCTCCCTTCATCCTCATACACACCTTGCAAAAGTGAGTGGCATTTCCTGTCCTTCATTTCCTGAAAGTTAAATCACTCTTTCACAGTCACAAAGCTTAGAAGTGGCAGAGGCAGAATTTAGCTCTGGGTCTGCCTGACCTCAAGCCCAGTGCCCTTCCTGCTTCACTGTTCAGAATTAAAGCAGTGGCCCACCATTCCAGAAGTCAGTCCTAGCATCTGCTTGGTGAGCACTGCAAAGGGGGCAGCCACTCCGTGGAGACCTCTAAAAATAAAGACTGGCTGCACTGTGTTCTGAGACCTGAAGAAGCCTCCTTCTTGCTCTTAAAAGCTGTTCCATCTCCAAAAGGGAGAACCAGAACAGATTGCCAGAGCAATTAAACCATTGCATGGAAAGCCCAGAGAGATTGGGAAGGGGGAGGAGAGGCCAATTCATAATGGCTTGCCTCTATATTTAGCCTGAAATCCCTCAATCTCTAGCCCTTCCAGGGAGCAGGTAGGGTGAGAGTGGAGTTGGGAGCTTCAGTGCCATGGGGCTTCTGTGCCAGGAAGTGCCCATCTGTCAGTGTGCAGGCCCGTTAGCACCGTGCCCTACAGGAACTCACCATATGGCAGTACAAGAAGCCCCAGTCATAAAACAAGCAGTGAAAACCACAGGACACCCTGTCTAGGTGAAATCTGGCAAGATGACTCCGTAAGGTGGTGAAATCAACAACAGGGAGCTGGCTTGTCCCACACGGCAGCCACTACCCTGGGGAACAGAGAAGGCAGATGGGCGATGATACCTGTCAACCATGAGTTCCAGCCCCAATTATGGAAAGGGCTTCCTGCCTGCCACTCTCTTCATTCAGGAGTCAATGCCTATGCGTTAGGTGGGCGGGAGGGGCGGTATTCAGACTCACCCATCCGGGTATACAGGCGCTTTAAAGGTGTTCTAAAAAACACAGATGCCAGGGCCCCACTCCTAGAGTGGACAGTTCATTCCGGAGTGAGGTTACTTAAAGTGCTGGAGGGTAATTCTGAGCACAGTCAGTTGAGGAACAACCGGTAGGTGTTACAGGCACAAAATTCGTGGGAGAGTCCGGGCTTTATATTCTAACTAGGGTCTTTTACTTTCTTGAAGGACTTCAAACATATCTTGGAACCTCAGTTTCCCCATTTCATAAATGGATATGAAACCTTCAGTTCACGGCACACAGTCAGTGAAAAATGCACAATCAATGGGTGAATGGGTACGTGATGTAAGGGGATGAGTAGATGCATCACCAAACCGCAGCGTTCATTCTGCAGGCACGTGGGGATCGCTGCTGTCTGGGGTAGGGCTGCCCCAGAAGCAAACTGTCACAGGCGTGAAGGAGTCTGTTTGCAAGGTGGCCCCCGAAGTGCCAGAAGAAGAGTGGGGAAGTGAGAATGGGAAGGGAAGGAAGCAGTAGAAGGGAGGGTGCATTAATGAGCCCATGACCCTGTGGACAACTGAGGCTTTGCCCCATGGGCAAACAGGGTGGACCACACTAGGGTGTTTATCCCCAGTCTCACTATGAATGGTGAGGGCTGCTTGGTGGGATGAGAGCTCTGGGGCACTTCTGCCCTGTCCTGCTCGTGGGCAGAAAGAAAGCCCTCCGCAGAGTTGGGGCACTGCTGGTGGTCACTGTAGGATGCCATCGGCAGCTAGGGTGGCACTGAGTGCCCAGGAGACACGGATGAGGCTGTTCCCCTGAGAGGCAGCCTCCTGCGCTGGCCTGAGGAGGGAAGAGAAAGATCACCGGTGACTAGAGTCCCAAGCTCCCTGCACCACACAGTGGCCAGGGCAGCAGGGTCTGGCAATGCCATGTCCCGCTTATTTCAACTTGTCCATTTCCTCAGCAGTTCTGAGGCAAGATCAGCATTTCTCGCCCTCTGCACTGCTGACGTCCGAGCTGGTTCACTCATTGTTGTCGGAGGCTCTTCCGGCGATCACAGCAAGTTTAGCAGCATCCTTGGCCTCTCCCCCTAGACAACAATAGCACCTCCTGCTATGACCCCTAAAACTTGTCTCCAGGCATTGCCAAATGTCCCCTGGGTGGCAAAGTCACCCCTACTTGAGAATTACTGGGGTGGATGGATGTCTTGCCTTGTTCCCTAGACCCCAGCAATATGCCGCTCACACTGTCTGAGTGCTGGTTTCATCCTTACCAGGCCCCAGCTCTGCTTAGTCTCTGCTCAGACGGATGCTGTGCTTGGAACACATCCCAGAGAGAGGTGGAGCCGTACCCCAGCTGGGCACCATGCCGCCCCCGGGCTGAGCTGAAACTTGAGCTACAGGTCGGAAAAGTTAAGCAGCAGTGGTAGCTTCACAGTGGGCTGCAGGGACCACACAGAGCAGGAAGTCTGGCTGAGCAGCCCACAAAGCCATCAGTCCCAGAGGCTGACCCCAAAGACAGACCCAGAGAGACTTAAGGGAATCCAACGAGGAGGACTGGTGGAGTTACAAGTGCTCAGTGAGGCCACGCATTTCTCCTGAAGTCATACAGGGAGTGAGGGCACAGCCAGCCAGGAAAGGCATCCAGGCCAACTGCCTCCAAAATGTTTGTTCTTTCCATGACACCAGGTGGCATCCTAGTTGAAGGGAAGCACCTGAGACCCCTTCCCCCAAAGCAATGCTCGGAAGAAGCTCCGGTATCCTGAGTCACTCATGCTGACAGCAGAGTCATTGGCCCCCAGTCCTCCAAAAGACAGAGCCAGCCTCCCTCTGGTTCACCTACTGTCCATCAAGTCTGGGAAGCCAAGTTTGGGCAGGCAGGGTTTTGTTTCTCCTTTGGTTCTGCCCCCTCCACTCCCTTTCCTTTATGCTTCTCTCCAGGATGCCTGTGCGATGTACATGCCACTCAAAAAGCAGACAGTGGCATCCGGTCCTCTAGCAGAAATGATTCACAGCTAAACCCTGAAGCCGGCTAAGCACAGAATCCAAGGATAGGCAGTGGGGCTCCATGCCAGCTGTGCCATCAGCACCCCCACTCCTCCTGCCTTTGTTTTCTGGGGTGTCACTGCAGCAGCCTACCTGTTCTAATCCAGGTAAAGCAACAATCAGGAGCAAAGATACTTCTGTCCCTGAGCCTGGCCCCTGCTGCCATCTTCAGGAGGCCTGGGCAGGGATGTCTGGTACCTGGGGAAGAGCTCTGGCAAGTTCAAACACATGCACATGCATACACATGAACACAAATGCATGCGCGCACACACACACATACACCAGCTCTGGAAAGTTGCAGTTTTATGCCTCCCCATCCTGCCCCTGCCATTCACATGTATAATTAAAGTTCTCCTGGTAGATAGGAGATATGAGGAGGAAGCAAAGGGCTACACTGGCAGGAATTAGCTCTCTAGAAAGATTGTGTTGGGACAAGACTGTGTAAATGTAAGGGACACACAAACAGAGAATTAGGAAGTTTTTATCTATGAAACTATCTCATCAATATTTATAAACAAATCATAATCCAAAGAGATTAAGGGGCTTGGATAGCACTACACAGCTTTGGGAATCAAACGTGGGCCTCAGACCCAGACGTTGGTATGGATCTCAAAAAATCTGCACTCATGGTTTAACTGGAAGACAAGGGAAGGACTGGAATTCTTGGCCTGTCTGCATGTGAACAGGAGTTGCAATCCTGTTGACATTTGTAATAATTCTTCCCTGAGACTGAGAAAAACAACAGAGGTAATAATACCCACCAGGCTCATGGCACGCTGAGTTCATAGCACTTTTCATGTGACCTACGTAACAACACAGGGAGTTTGCATATGAGGAAACTGAGACTCAAAAAGGTTGAGTAATGCTGGAAACTAGAAAACCCAAAATATAGACTTACAGATGTTAAGCTAACAGTATCCCCATCATACCTCTTATTTATCAACCATGGTATATCTTCAGGGCAGAGAATCATGCCTTATTCATGTCTGAATCCCCCAGAGGTCCCAACAAGCAACCTGACACACACAGTTGTGATCAATATACATTTGACGATGACTTCATTTACATAACAGAAACCCAGTAGGGAAGAGGGAAAAATACTCATATCTAGCACCTTTATGGGCTCCAAAGTCTAAAATAGTTTCTCATCCTTTAAAAACATAACAAGCAAACCAAGAATGATACTGCCCAGAGCGCTAGAGATCTCCAAGCTTAGAACAATGCCAAGTCCAGCCCTTGTGGTTTCCAACTAGACAGCATGCCCTGAGGAACACGAGAGCTTCCCCTCTGAGAAAATCTCCCTTATTGCCTGGAACTGACACCTTTCAATCCCTCAGCAAAGGTAACGAAAAGTTCGATTAGACGTCTGTGATGGGTCCACCACAATTTACCAAGGATTGGCTTATAGGACTAAGCTTCTGCCTCACAGGTGATGCTCAAGAGGGGAATAATACAGGTCAGTTTGGATAAGAGAGAAGGTGTTAACATCCTGCAGGGACTTGGGCCCTGCCGTGGACAGTAAAAGGGTCTTGGCAGCTAGAGCTAAAGAAAAGGAGAATGCAGATCACTTGAGAAGTGTCTTCCCTCTCTGAATCACAATACCCTTCTGCACAAATTGGGAGTTGAGCCTGATGAAGGATGATCCAACAGAACCAACCCACATCAAGTGGCCAGCATCAGTTATGGGTGGGGCCAGCCGTGGACACAGCTCACCCACAGAGAGAGGGGATCTCGAGAGGATTCAGAGGGAAGGATGTCCTGATGCCTGCCATCTGCTCTCTGGCTTGGCCAGTGGCGATTCTGGGCTGGAAGCTGGAGAGAGACTGAGGCAGAATACAAAGCACAGCCCTGTGTTGGAGCCCAAGTCCCAGAAGTTACCAAAGGAGGGCCAGCAGTCATTAATTTGAAGGGATCGGAAGCAGATCCTAAATGCTGCATCCGGGACCCAGAGCAGGAGGCAAGCACCAGCCAGTCAGGCCATCGATACAGTGCTGTGGACCCAGGTTTATGCTTCAGTGTGGCAGGGGCAAGCTGCCCTGCTGGGAGACAGGTGAGAGTGGACAGCTGTGGACAGAGGCCTGGCAGAATGGCCTGGCCACAACACTCGTGGTCGGAGCAGGCCAAACCAGGACAGCCAGGCACTTTGCTGAGCTGCCCAGCAGAGCAGGGATGCAAACTCGAACTTGACCATGGGGCAGGCGGGAGTGCTCTCATTTCCAATTACTGTGTTCACATCAGATGCAGCTCGGCAGCTCTCCCTCCACTCCGGGGTGTATTTGACTTTGAGTCATGCGACCTCCTGAACACACAGGCACAGAGCTGCGGTTCGGTCCTGCTCACTCATCCGACCAGGCCACCATGGGGTGTGAGCCACAGCCCGGTGTTTACACACAAGCTTATTAAAGCAAATAGGATTTGGCCTAGACTGCAAACAGGCCCTCCTATGGGTAAGCATTTGCTGTGATCCTCGGGGCCTTTCTCACAGAGCACACACCACCAAAACAGGACCCCTGCGCCTGCACTGGGCCTCAGAGATTCCTTACCAGGCCCATTCTCCTTGCTTAAGACAAGAAATACCCTCTGTGCATCATCCCGCACCTGGTCCAGGGGAGGAGAGTCTTGATTTTCCCCAAATCTCCTACATAGACAGATACTGCCTTTTACTGAGATCTGCTTCTCAACCTCTCAATCTTCTTCCTGGCTTCAGTTTCCCCATCTGAAAAATGGGCAGATTCCATGAGATGCTTCCTCCTCAGACATCCTGTGCTCCCTGGGAAGCCCTGGGACATGGGGAGCACTCAGTGTTGGACCTGTCCAGAGCCCTGCGGTCCCATCTCCTTCCTCAGTGAGTGGCCTTGAGTGATTCCTTCCCCATTCCTGAGTCTCGGGGTCTCTAGCTGCAAAGTGAGGGGGCAGATTTAATGATATCTGAGCTCCCTTGTCTCACATGCTTTTCTCCAGTAGCCACTGTGTGTGTGTGTGTGTGTGTGTGTGTGTGTGAGAGAGAGAGAGAGAGAGAGAGAGAGAGGTCAACTTCAGCTGTCTTTGCCTGCCCTCCCACCATCTACAGGCCAGGATTTTCCCCTGGGGGAGCATCTCCTGCGGCATGCCATCTTGGTGGGAGTGTCCATCAATTCACTGTATGCTTCCTGACAGTGGGCAAGAGACTCAGCTTCTCTTTTCCTAGAAGCTGACTTGAACTAAGTGCCCCTGGGATAGAAGGACTGGAGCCCATCCATCCACAGAGCCCTGCCCTGAAGCCAATGCCCAGGAATGCCCCCTTCCTAGATCCTCAGATGGCCCTGACTCCTCTCTCTCCTAAGGCCACGTTTTTTTGCCTCAGTGCTGATGTTGTGGGTTGCCTTGCATTCACCCACTCACCTGTGCCCCGAGTCCTACAAGTCTGCTCAAGTCCTGTCTTCTCCATGAAGCACTTCCTAGTCTCCCTATTTCTAATTACAGCCCCTCCAGCTTTGCCCATCCTATCTGGCTTTGTCTTTCTCTGCTGCACTTTGTCACCTTTTAAAAATTGTATTATCTAATTTACTTACATATTTTGCACATTGGCCATCTCTTCTCTCTAGAACATAAGCTCCATGAGGGCAGGCATTTGGGTCTGCTCTGTTCATTGCTGCATTCTACGTGCTTAGAACAGTGCCTGGCACATGGTGGGTACCCATTAAATAGAAGTTGAATAAATGAATGAATGTATGATTGATGCCTGAAGGCTAGCCACACAGTTGGCTTGGTTCTAATTCTTACCGATACTGTCCCCACTCTCTGGATCCTCTCCCCTCCCTGACTGGGAGGCCCTTTGCTAATGGGGAGCATGAGGCCTGAACAAAAACAGAATCACAGCCCATAGATGGGGGGGAGGGGGGCTTCTGAGGGGAGATCCCAGCCCAGAGCTCTTCCAGGGCCAAATAGCTCCCTCTCCCCACTCCAGCTTCATTATCTCTCCTCTCAACCCCATGTCCTGCACCAGCCTCTGGAATCTGAACCACTTTCATTTAAGAAACCTCGAAGTCCTAATCTATTTGCTAAGAAAATCAGACCCAAAGAAGAGAAGAGAAAAGGTTAAAATGCAGACAGGTCTCCATGGGCTAGAACCTGAAAATCAATTGGATACACCAATTTTTTTTGGATTTAATAACTAGTGCTCCTGTGGAATCATGATCATAAATAGTGAAGTGAGTTCCAGGCAAACCCACCGAAAATCTCTTTCGCTCAGACGGAGGCCTTGACCCCACCTCTCTGCTCGGGTGCCATCACTAACTTCCTCTCCCAGGTGCTCCATCTCTTTGGCTTGGCCCCGCATCACCACCCTCTCTCGGCTTGTCTCCGCATCTCTGGCTCTTCCTTCTCAGCCCTCTCCTTTGGCTCTTTGTCTTCCCTCACTGCCCGTTCTTCGCCCTCTGGGCTTCTCACTCTACATTTCATCCTCAGGGATTCCATCCTCTCCCTGGGTGTTTCTCCAAATGCCCCTCTACACCCACAAATCTCTATCCATCCAATGGCCACCTCGCCTTGAATCTCCTTGGCCCTCTGCCAGTCCTTACTCCTCCCCTTCCTTAACTTCCCTGCCCCGCAAACTGGATGGGCTCTCTTGGGTCACCTGTAAAATAGGATATCCATTCTTTGGCAAACAACTGTTGAGTGACTTTAACATCAGCCGGGTAAAGGTGCTTTGTAAATGGTATGAACGTTATCCGGTCTACTTCAGCCTCAGATGGTGAAAAGCACGTGCAGTGCCTGCCCTTTATTTCCACAACCTCACGGAGTGACTCCAGCTGCACATCCAGAACCACACCCGTGTCCCAGTCCCCCAGCTGTCTTCCCAGGCCTGGGCCCCATGTTCCAAACCTTGGTTTCCACCTCGCATGGGCTCCTGTAGAAGCTCAGGCTGCTTCCTCCACCATGGCAGCATCCTCCCTTAGCTCTCCTCCAAAGGAGGAGCCCAGGGTGGGCCCGAGGATGAGGGAGGAGTGGGAGGACAGTGGCATTGCAGAACCATGGTGTCCACACCTGAGCCAGCCAACCCTTGCCGGTTCTGGGTGGAAAGCGTCATTATCCTTAGTGAACAAATGAGCAACGGAAGTTCCTAGAGGGTCAGTGGCATATCCAAGGTGTCTGTCTCATCAGGAGGCTGCCTGGTTCTCCCTCCATCAGGCTGCCCCAGAAGAAGAGTGAGGCAGACACTGGGAAGACCCCAGGACAAATTTGCTCTTGCTACGATACCCTTAAAAACCGAATCATGGGAGTAAGTGGTTCTGGGGGCAGAACTGGGCAGGGAAAGAGGGGTGTCTGTGCTAAGGGAAGTGTGCGGGGAGGAGAGCACCTGTGCTTGGTCATGCTAATTTTGACATTTTCCTGTGCGTCTGCTTGTCATCATCAACTTATAATTTAACCTCGTTGTGGCGATGCCTCTGGAATGTCAACAAGGCTTGCTAGAATTTCATTACAGCCCGGCAGCTGGCCCCTGGCATTTCTGATACAAACGATGTGCAGCTGCATTCTGGCCCTGCTGTCTTTATCCCCCACCTCGCAAACGGCGCATTAGGCACCCTTAATCCGGAGAGATAGTCCCCACGCCGAGAAGAGGGCTTGTCAGTTCCACCAGGGGCATTTCCTGTGGACTGCTCCGCCTGAGCCAATTAACCCAGAGTAATTGCTGGAAACCATTAGATACTGAGGACAGGGCCAAGGGGGCTGATCCCAGGGGTGGCTGGAGGGAAAGTGTGAATGATGGCACAACATATTTGCCACTTGCCTAGCTCCTCTGCCCATGCGGTTGCAGTGGTCCAGTGATGGAGGCTGGGGAGACGGAGGGGTTCCCATGCCACCCAAGTAAAAATTGAACCTCAGAGAGAGAAATGGTTCCAAGTTCACCAGAATAAAGAGGCCCAAAGAAGCTGGGCGCAAATCAGGGTTAGATTTTGCATTCTTTTGTTTATTCTTCTAAGAAATATTGCTTGAGCACCTCCTAGAGGCCGGGCATTGTGCTGGGCTGGAGGATACGGTTTCTCCATCTCAGGGTATCCATGCATTTGTTTATAGGATCCTGTCCTTCAGAGTCCTCTCCTAAGGGACGTGCTTGCCCAAGACTCTATATCCTAGACCCGTTTACTCCCCTTTACCTCTCTGGCCCCACCAGAACTGGGAAGCCTCTGGTGTCTGTAGGTCACACCTGAGTGTATACAGGTTTACAGTAGTCTGGTGACACTGATCCTTCCCAAGGAAGGGGAAGCCCTGCCCTGCTACAGGACTCCTGTTCCTCTAGAACAGGAGGCAGAGCCATTTGGGGTCAGCAGGCCTTCTGGGCCCTGAAAGCATAGTGTCAGCAGCTGCCTGCCTTGCCTGTGGATTCGACTGGCCTTGCCAGCCCTTTGCTTCACAGTGTGGCACGGAAATCCTGAGCCGTTATCATAGCATATCTATGAGTCTGTGGGGTGCCGAGTCTTGGTAACCTGTGTCCTGGCACCAGCCCCTGAGATAAGTGACCTGGGGGAAAGGCAGGTAGGCACAGGAGTCGGTTCATGGCTGAGACCACACTGGGCCCAGGCCTTTCCCCAGTTGGGTCGTTGAACATGCCAGTGTTAGCCAGGGCTGGGTGGCTTTTCTGCTGCATGAGCCAGCCCCCCGCCCCCACCCCCACCCCCACGCTGCTTGGGTTTGAGCTGCCAGAAGCCTCAGTTACTTAGGTTCTGCCCCACTGTTTCCAAGCTTCTCAGGATCATGTTCTCTATTGAGGTCAGGCACTTGGCTGGCTTATTGGATAGAGAGGGGAAGAATCTAGGAGAATTTTCTGGAATCTAAAATGACCTGGGAAGTTCTCTCCTCACCCCAGCTCTTTTAACCATGAAAATTACAGAAAAAAAAGAGGGTTCTTTTTGAAACTGCAATGCTCAAGAGCAATAATGAGATTTCAAAAGAGGTGAGAGTGACGTGAAGGTCCAGAGATAGAATGGATTGGCAAAGCAACAGCAGAGTGGGTCAGTAGGGGCGGGGGCAGCAGACACGTGGACATGGAGGGGCTTGGAGACAGAGGGACGAAGAAGCACATGCACAGCCAGCGAACACACGCAGGCATGAGGCAGACATGGACCACTGCAGATTCGGGGGCCAGACGAGGGCCACCCAGCACACAGAGCTTTGCACAGCACAACCAGGTTGGGCTGCCTCTTACTGGCTGTGACCGGGATGTGCCGCCCTGTCTCTAGACTTCAGTTTCCTCGGCTTTAAGAGGACGACAGTGATAGCCTCTGACTCCCAGGTTTGCTGTGATGATCAGATAGGTTCCTTCCTTATGAAGCGTTTGGCCCTGTGCCTGCTGGAGAGCCCACGTTCACAGCAAGCTACAGGGATGGCGAGAGGTGGGGTAGGACAGTGGGGCGGGCCTGTTTTCATGGTTTGACTTCTCTGACAGTGCCTGGGTCAAATACCTTGGTTGCAGTGTGCTGGGAGGGAGCGAGACAGCCCGAGGTGCCTGGCATTGGTGCTGGGCTGGCTCCTTTCAGACGCCATAAACTGCCCTGCGGAGAGAGGAGGTGTGGGGTGTGACAGCAAGCGGGGGTGGTGCATAGGAAGAGAGGCAAGGGTGAAATCTGGTGTATGTTTAGGGGGAGATAAAACTTGAGTGCGGTTCCCATGCCCCTCTCCACTAGCAGGACTTCGGAACATGGGTCATAGGTAAACTTGAAATAGAAGGAAGGCATGCAGCATGAACGCAAGAACCCCTCTAAGGCTTGGGGCCCGGGCCGTCACACCACCATCAGAGCAGACCCTGGCCTGGCGCTTTCTCAGGAACACGAGAGTGACCGTGCATGCTGCCAGGCAGCCTCTCTCATTCCTCCCAGCCCATGATGAGAGCAGGTGCAGTCACTGCTCTGTGCCTGGCAGTAGGTCGTGGAGGTACTGCTCACAGAAGCTCCCAGCTTCCCTGGATCAGTGGACAGGAGGCCTTCAGAACCCTTTTCCTTACCTCTACGCAGCCCAGGAGGGGCGTGCTCTGCCCTGGTGTCCCCTCCTTGCACAGAGTCCCTTGCGGAGCCAAGAGGAGTCCTCACACCCCAAAGACACTGTGCCAGCTGATGTCAGTACCAGCCCTCCCTGCCACAACCTCCTCAGGTGGGTCCTACCTGGTCCTCTCAGGACAAGAGGGGGTGGGAAAGGCCCCACATGTTAAGAAACATGGAAAAACCCAGCCCTCCTAGAAGTATGCCCCCACTTTTTCCTCCTAATAGCCCTTCTACAGCACCAGAGCCATCAACACTGGCCAATGTGAACGTACACGCTCAGGGATGCCAAGGCCATTTCTCCAGGGCCAACCCTTGACTTTCGAGACCCAAACCACATGTTTGATCTTAATGTTTAGAGTCTTCCCTCCTTTGCTTACTCACCCTCTGTCTCAGGACTCTGCCTCATTCACACGGCCTCCACATAGAAGAGCTGCCCGTGGCCCAAAGTAACTAGCTCATGCTGTGCCCATCAGGCCCCTTTCACTGTGTCTGCCTGACACAGCAACGCCTGAGCCACTTAGTATTCCTGGGATTCTGAGCTGAGCCCCAACCAAGGTGAGTCTTGCAGATTTCTCAGACAGAAGCAGCCAGGAGTATGGGCTTGAAGCCAAGTCAGATAATATGAAAATAATAATAATAATAATAAAATAGAGACATGAAACACTAGGACACTGGGACAAGCATTAGAGGTTAGATCCACCAGCACAGAGGCAGATGGGAGGGGGATGGAAGGACACACCTCCACCGACAGCCACGTATTTTCAGGACACGAGAGCCCAAGGACAGTCAGAGCTCAAGCAAGAAGGAGGGGGAGGAGAGGAGTCAGCTGAGGATGGTCTTCACCTCTATTCCTGCCCCTTGGCCAAGGTCAACTTTGACAAAATAGAGACATTTCCCAGGTGAGATTAGAACATCCAGAATGACTCAGTGGGTCAGAAGAAAAGGGGAGCTAGAAAGGATAGAAGAATGGGCTTTAAAATTTGGAGATGGGGATAGGAATGGGCAGGGAGGAGGGAACTTAGGAAGAGGAGGCACTCTTCTGAGAACTGGAGCAGGTGAGGGGCAGGTTGTGGTAGATGCAGAGGTGTGCTTCCCAGGTTCCTCTACAGGAAGGACTTACTGTCTCAACTGCTGGGGGCACCACCTACAGGAAGCCCTCAGCTGCCAGAGTGCTATGGGGTTTGCCTCAACTGCAGAGAGATGCTTTGCCCTAGATCATGCCCCCTTTGCAGGGTGGTCCACATCCAATATTGATCCACTGGGAGGTGTTAAGGCCCGAACCCCTTGTCCCAAATTGGGACAACTCGGAAGGCTCATTCCGTATTCAGCCCTCCCCACAGGGTGGGCTGAGGTGTCCATTGAGACTGCGGTGAAGCTCAACATCTCCCTCTGCCGGTCCTGCTTTCTCCCCCATGCCTCCCACAGTGTTACCCTAAGAAGCTCCCTATTACACCTGCAAGATAATCTCCTTGGGACCACCTGTGACACAGGGTTAAACTCTGAGCAGGAAGCTCACACTTGCCTGGCTGCAGTTTACAAAGAAAGTTTAGGGTTGTGATTTCACTTGGTCTTCACAATAATTTGCAAGTAGGCATTACTGTTCCCACCCAACAGAGGAGAAAACTGAGGCCCAGAGAAGTTAAATAGCAACTAATCTGGCAGCAAAGACTCAAACCCTGGTCTGTTGTGCTGTAAAATGTATGCTCTTTTCTCTCTTACATGACTGCCTTGGGAAGAAAGGGAGGGAGGGAAAGAAAAAAAGAGGAGGGAGGGAGGGAGGGGGAGAATTAGCTAACATATAGCACTTACTCTGGGCCAGGCAGCATACTCAACATTTTACATGCATTATCACATTTAATCCTCACACCTTTATGACATATATATTATTTTTACCTACATGTTATAGATGAAGAACTTAGTTCTGAGAGGTGCAGCTGACCAAGGCCCTAGGCACCTGAGTTAATGGCAAGCTCAGATCTGCATCCTGGTTCTGGAAGCAGACAGGACCTGCTTGAGGACTGACCCAGTTCAGGCCTGGAGCCATGGCTTAGAAATCGCACCAAGCCAATCCCCAGCCGTAATTACCACCACGCTTGCAGCACTGGGCTGAGAGCTGGAAATAGCTCTGTATTTATTTACCCTGCAATTACATGCTACATTAAATGCTCTGTAAGAACATGGCGATCACCCTGCAATTAGTTGGTCCCTGCTTCCTGGGCAAGAGAAGGCTGGAGACAGTTACTGGGTGAAATCAAGTGCTGCCCGGTTTCTTAATGGGCCTGGGGGTCACCTTGTAACTTGTGCTGCTGGACCTGGCTGGAGGCTGCAGCTCCCGGTGGGAGCTGTCATGGCCCCTGGGGAAAGGGGTTCATATCCCCACTAGACCTGAGCCAGACTTCGCTGTGAGGCTCCTGGCACATGAGACCCATCTTGAGTTGGGCCCTGCCCAGTCTGTCTCTTCCAGCTCCTTTCCAAGAACCTAATGATCTCTCCGTACTTAATTTTGTAATTCCTGGACCATCACTCCACCAGCCTTTGCATGAGCTATTTCCTGTCATGTGTATCTGGTAAATTCCTATTTATCTTCCAAGATTCAGCTCAAATATCACCTCCTTTGGGAAGTACTCCTTGAAGGAAAATTGTACAGGGTAGTGAAAATCAGACAGACCTGGGAACAAATGCCAGTTTCCTTACTTAATAGCTAAGTGACTTTTAGCAAGTTATTTGACCTCTTTGAACCATGTTACATATGTGAGTGTGTACACAGATGTACAGAACTTTCTGACATCACACACATTTGCATTACATGTACACATATACAGGAACTCAATGTTGTATAGTTAGGGACATATTGTAGCAGGATGGAAGTAGCACGGTGTTTGACACACAGTAGATGCACACTGTATCTGCTGAATCAGTGAACCAATGGGTAAATCAACCAATCAATCAAAAATCAATTAGAAGCTGAGACTATGTGTACACCCATGTTTATCTTTGTGGGTCCCCACTTAACTTCCTACACATAAATATGTATACATGTTATTCAAAAACATAATATGCAAACATGATGGTAATTGGTTTCTAGTTGCCTGGAGATTCCAGAGAACTAGTTTCTCAGGCTGTGTGGATAGATTAAGAATGCCAGCAAAAGGCATTAAGAAAAGAGTTAATTATATATTTACTACCTCTGTCATTTTCTCCTAATTATATCTTGGCAAGCAGAGTCTCCTGGATGAGTCTTAAATCTCAGTGTCTTTAAAAATGTAATAATAAATCTATGTGAAATGGAATGTTCCCAACAGTCCAAAATGCCCAGGAAAGTTTTCAATCAGTGAGAGCCCCATTGAGCCAGGCTGGCACCAGCTCTGTCTGTGTTTTGGCTTTAGAGACCAGATACAGGGCCAGAAAACCAGCAGGAGAGCAGGACAGTATCTGGATCCTGCCTCTGAGGCTGCCACTGAGTCTGGAGTTCCTTCGACCATCACCTGCTGCCAGTTTCCCAGGAGGCAGCAAGAGGAAGAGGCTAGTGGAAATTAATGAGCCAATCTTGTGGCACTTTGCACGGTTTCTGGAGTGAGAAGACAGGGACCATTTCCTGAGCACCCTCTGTTGTCAGGGGTTCTAGCTTACCTGAGGGGACATTTGGCAAGATCTGGAGATATTTGGGGTTGGTGCCACTGGCACATGGTGGGTAGCCATGGCACGGGACAACCCCCACAACCAGGAACTATCCAGCCCCAAACGTCAATAGTGCTGTAGTTGAGAAACCCTACCGTGTGTGGCAGCGGGCATGCAGCTGGGTGTTCACATACCATTACTGATTATTGTCACTGGGTTTTCAGACCTCTTTACAAGCCGGTCTTTTCTACTCTGGCTTCTAATGATGAGGCACACATGCTGAGAACAAATGCACAGGCTTCCTTTATTGTAACCCCCGCCCCTCGGCTGCAATAGAGAAACAGCCAGCCCTCCCCAGTGACGGGGAGCAGACACTGACGGTCATGGGCACCTGCAGACGATGGCTCTCTCTCACCTCTCGGATAGGGTCTACACGTCTCCCACCAATCCCAGCAGGCATGGCGTGAGCAGCAAGGCCTGCTGCTGCTCTGTCAAACTGATGGAGGCTGGAGGCCCGGTGCATCCCGCGTCTATGAGATGACCAGGAATCACTGTGGTTCTCACTGGGCACCCCTTCTGAGCCCAGCAATTCACTCTATTACATCTGTGGGTAAGTTGGGGTTCCTATGGCCAGGATCCTCACTCAACTTAAACCACCTGATGATGTAACTGGCCTGTTGCTAGGCTACCACTGCCACACCCATAGGCAATAAGCTATTATTGTGCTATATAGAGAGCTCGGCCCAGTGCTCTGGGCAGAGGCAGAGACACTAATGCTCCACCTACCGCCGGGAGGACAAGCTGGTAATAAACCCTTTCACCCCAAAGAAACATTCTATTGTCATTTCTTTGGTCACACTGAATCCATAGCAAACTTGCTGGGGGCTGAAACCCATTGTCAAGACACCACCCCCAGCTATCGGACACACCTACATCATCCAAGCAACTGCGGGACCTACCGATTTGAGTCTCGTGTCTAGAATCCAAAGGTCCCTGGTACATAAGAGGCCCAAGAGGGATTTTCCTAGGATGTCCCCACAGGGTCTTCACAACCACGCTCCAAGGCAGATATGTGTATATCCTTTTCAAAGCTGGGGGTAAGAGGCGCTAAGGATTGTGCACAACTCACCTAAGGTAATACACCTAGGAAATGATGAAATGGAGATGCAAATGGCAGTCCACTTGACCCCAAGTGTGTGTTCTTGCAACCACAGCCAGCTGCTGAAAGCAGTAACAGGAAGGAGAAGGCACGAGAACAGAGAGGGCTGTTTTTGAGCTTTATAAGAGAGGAGGAAATAGGGAAAGGCACTGATCACCCCTCTAACCCTGACCCACTCCATAACACTGTCTCTGTCCCCAGCATCTGCCTGGCTTCCTACAGGAACCAGGAACTCGGGACGGTGAAAGGAGACAAATCCTAAGAGGCAGAAGGAAGAAGTCGTTTGGGGACCAGCAATAAGCGGTGTGAATATAATGTGTGTGACAAACGTACAGTGCTCACTACTCTAAGGGAAGGCTGAGGCTTCTTCTGAACAGGTGGTAGGAGGATTTTAATAAAGGTCTCGAGCCGTGATGAGTTATTAAAGGCATATAGGGATGTGAGGAGGACACTCCAGCTCAGGCAGCTCCAGGAATACCTGCACTGTCCAGACTGAAGATGGACACTTGGGAAACAATCTACATAAACTACTCCAAACCTCTTACTCTATCCCTCCATCCCCAATTATTCCGTCTAACCCAGCATTTCTCCACATGTCCCATAGAATGGCACTTTGGAACTTCAGTGTGCAAAGGAACTTTACAGGGTCAATGCAGGATCCAGGTGGGACCAGCCATTCTGCGTATCTAACGAGCTCCCAGGAGAAGCTGATGTTGCTGAGCCACAGGCCACACTTCAAATAGAAAGGCCTCCAAGTCCCGGTTCAGCAAGTTGTTGCCAGGTCTTTAAGGAAAACTAAGAGATTCCAGAGGTAAAATGTTTTGGCAAACACATTAAGGTTAACAAGTAGCTGAAACTCCAAGGGAAGGGAGTGGGATCTAATAGTATAAAGATGCTAAAAAGCTTTACAGGGAACGAAAGAGGTTCCATGGTCATACACTTCTGAGAGAAGCTGGGTTAAGTCAACGGGGTCTCTTTACTGCAGAACTTTTCAGTGCCTTTACGCTAAGTCAGATCATGTCACTCCTCTGTCTGCACCTGATGCAAAAGCACTTACAGTGGCAGACAAAGCCCCGAGAACTTCACTCCTTCCCTCTCCCCTCCTTCCCCATCTCTGGGTGTATGGGCTTTCTCTGGGAACACTAGACAGACCGAATCCAGCCCCCAGGCCTTTGCTTCAGGAATTCCCTTTGACAGCCAACTGACTAACTCCCTTGTCTCCTTAGCTCAAATGCCACCTTGGGGCCTCCCTGACCCCTTGATGGAGTATCACAACCTCCTGTCCCCGACATTTGCAATCCCCCTCAGCCTGTCTGACCTTTTTTAGTTTCCTTCAATGCACTTTTCACCTTCTAATACACCATAAAACTTAATAATTTATTATATTTATTGCTTATTGTTTGTCTTCCTTACTAGATTATAAACTCCACAAGGGCAAGAGTCTTTGGTTTTTCATTGCCAAAAATGAAAGGTACCAGCACCAAGAACCCCACCTGGCATACGGTAGGTACCCTAAGTATTTGCTGAATCAGCAATCGAACAAATGTGAATGCTAGGAGTGGACTATAGTTAAGTCTAATTCCCCAAAAGTATCTAACCACAGAAGCTATTTCTTTCTTATTTCTTTTCCTACAGAGCATCTCAGCATGACCATTATTCTTAAATGCACATTTTCTAGGAAATGCTGTTGTTATAACTCAGCAAGGATCCAGCCTTCATCCATTTTCCTAAGTCCGTCCTGGCCTATTTATATTCATCCTCTGCCGGGTCCCAGCGTGATGAATTCCATAAGTTTACTATGCACAGGATAAATTTATCTTTAAATCTGCAGGAACAACGTCATGGGAGGCAGGCTCACTGCCCACTGTCCTCCAAAGGGCCCACCAGAGCCACTGGAGGAGAAGAGGCACCAGTTTTCATACCATGCCTTTTAAGCAGTTGGTGCCTCCTGAATACATGTCAACCCTTAAAGTAGTCCTCAAGGTGAGTCCTAATCCCCTATTATACAAATGAGAACCTGAGTGTCAGAGAAAGTAAGTCGCTTGTGGAGCTGGGATTCAGATAAAGGTCTGCAGTGCTTTAAAGCACAACCACTCTCCACAACACCTAGGTGGCAAACTGCACAGAGCAGTGCCTGGCAAATGCCCAGTTGCAGAGTCACAAACCTCGGAGCTATGTGTCTGTCCAGGTGCCTTCTAGTAACATTAGCAGCAATAGCTAATGTCCCTGACGTTTTACTACATGCCAGCCACTGTTCTCAGCACCTTTCACCTGTTCAGTCCATTCACCCTGACAAGCCTATGGACCTCGCTCGACAAACGAGGAAACTAAGGCATTTGAGAAGCTGTATGATGTATTGTCTTGTCCGAGGTCACACAGCTTTAGAGTGGCAGAGCCACTGTGCCAGAGTCAGGGGAAGAGAAGAGCCAGGAAAACACAGTCCTGAGCCAGCCCACTGCTCCCAGGAATACCTCCTCATGCTCTGGTGCCTGAGGGCCACTCCAGCCCATCCTTCCCACATCTCCGGATTCTTCCGGTGCTCCACCCCAACCGTGCCCCCAGCCTTTGTGGCTGCCTTCCAGCTCTCAGATGCACCTTTTTTCTTCCAGCAGGAGGACCCTCCTATGGATGGGCATGCACCTTACAACCTTCTATCTCTGCATCCCCAAGCTCCCACACGGTCTTCCCAGATGCCCAATGCTGGGAGCCAGGGCCTGGCACTATGTAGGCCCTTAGAAACATCATTTGACATTTGAGGGATTGAGACCCAGAGGAGGTGCCGACTTGCCTTAGGAGCGCACACAGTCATCAGTAATAAACCTGGACTAGGATGCAGGCCTGAGAATCCCATTGTGGTGTCCTTAATTCATTTACCAACCACCCGCAAAGCATTTACCGAGCACCTGCTACATAAAAGTGCCAAGGTACAACCCAGGGGATTCTGCCCTACCTTCAATGGGCTAATCATTTGTGTTCACACATACTTTCATTCATTTCTCTCTTCATTATTGACTCCGGGCTCCAGAAATAAAATAATCAAAAAGACAATTTCTTTTTTTTTTTGATTAAAGAATAATCAACATACAATATTCTAGTGGAGATGAGACATATTTTTTAATTAATTAATTTTCTCCAGTTTTATTGAGATGTAATTGGCATATAACATTGTATCAGTTTAAGGTGTATGGCATGACTTGATATATGTATACAAAATGATAAGCACAGTAAGATGTGTGTTAACACACATCACCATCCAGTATTTTAATAAATAATGACACAAATACATTTATGATAATAAATAGTGATGAGCAATTAAAACAGGAAATATTTAAGGTTCTATGCCAGCATACCACTTGTGAGGGAAGCAGGAAGGAATATGACCTAGCCAAGGGATCAAAGACAACTCCCTGGAGGAAGTGGCATTTGAAATGAGATTTAAAGGACAGTAACTGTACATAAGCAAGGGGACTGAGAGGGTGAGTGTGTGTAAAGGAAGGTGCTGAACAGAAAGAAGGTGACACATTTAAGACTATAATATTATAGTATAGTATAGAAAGCATACATAACATAAAGTAGAAGGCTCTTTCCAAGGAAAGCAACTGACACAACTGACATTTATTGACTACTATGTGTCAGTTACTTTATCCTACCATGAAGTAGGTGTTAATCCCAGCTTCCAGCTGGAGAAACTGAGGCTCTGAAGGATTAAGCCAGGCACAGAACAGGCCTCACCCTCAGCAGACACATGGTGCTCCACCCAAATTGCTCGTGTTCCTCTTTATCATTTCCATGTGCCTTTTTCTTCCAACTGCTATGGTTTCGTTTTCGCTTCCAGCAAGCTGCTCCAAATGTTCCCCTCAGCAGTCTGTCCTGCGGCTACTATGCCACTGTGCCATTGCTCTTAGAGAGCTATAAGGGCCTGGGAGTTAAATGCCCTGACAACCTTTAGACAATGGTGGCTGGGAACATGAAGTCACCACTGCCCACAGTGGTGACACACTCCAGGTGGGACCTGCACTCTAGAGCTCCCCTGCAGAATCAGGCTGCACCAGGACGTGGCCCCAAATTGTGCCCTCACCTTGCATCTCCCCTTGTCTGTCTTGCCTCCCCTATTTCTTTAGTGGTTTCTCCTGGGATCCCTTCTTAATAAATCACTCAGACAGGAATTCTCACCTCAGAGACTGCTCCTGGGGAACCATAATCCACGTCTGTCTGAATGTGAAGCTCTTTCTCTTGCTAGGAAGACATGACAATTCAACAGAGCAACACCAGTTAAGAGTAAAATGATTAGTAATAATAAGATGTTCAAGCACAGGGAGAGGCTTCTTTGAGCTTAGGGAGGAAGAGGACAGCCTCAGAGAGTTAGAGAAATATCAGTTACACACCAAAGGATGTGCTGGTCATAAACCCAGGAGAGAAAGCAGGCCTCCAGGTGGGGAGGTGTGATGTTACAAAAGACTGGCACACGAGGGTGAGCAGTGCTTCTAGAACAGGGACCATGCCATCTGGGTGGAGCAGAGGGAAACAGGGCAGGCAAGGAGCAGGGCCAGCCTGGGAGCAGAGGGAAATAGTGCAGAAAAGGAGCAGGGCCAGCCTGGGAAGAGCTGCCTCAGGGTCAGGCTAAGGAGGAGCATGAGACGTGGAAAAAACACGCCCTTTGTGGCAGACAGACATGGGTTCTGATGTCACACCCACTACTTCCTACAGTCTCGCCACCTAGAACAGGCAACTCAGTTTACTCGGCAGTGAAATGAAAGGACCTATTTCAGATGTCTGTTTTGAGGATTAAATAAGAATAGCACAATGAAACCCCCTAGCCCATTACTAGAGATACAAATAGTGCTGTTTTTTCTCATTCTAGGAATCTGGGCTTAAATTCTATAAAAGGAGTCACTGCAAAGACTTTGATCAAGAAAGTGAAATATTCAAAATAACATTTTAAAGAAACTTGTCTTACCATGGAAAGCAGGATAAAGTGCTGAAGACCAATGCGGGGATGTTTGCAGGAGACCTTTGGGCTTGATGATCAAACCCAGCATGGTGGTTGGCACAGAGAAAAGGGGCAATTGCAGAGAGATTGGCAAGGACTAGTGAGCAACTGACTTGAAGGATGAAAGAGCCTGGAGCCCAAACTGTCTTTGAGGTTTTGACCTAGAATCTGAATGACAGGGATGAGAGAAGAGGTACTGGTTTGAGACTGAAGCTGGAAAGTTTGATTTGAGTATGTTGAGCCTGAAGTTACATCTAGACATCCAGAAGAGCAACAGCATACTATCAAAAGAGCCAGACAGACCTGAGTTCAAGTCCCAGCCCTGCCACTTACTTGCTGTGTGACTAGCTAAGTTCCAGGACCTTTCTGAGACTCACCTAGAAAAAGAGAAAGTGAATATAGGTTGCTCTAAGGATGGAGGCATATGAAATTGTCTGGCAACTCGTGAACCAATAGATGCTCAGCAAATGCTGGTTGCTTGTTTTTTAATGTTTATCAGGCCCTGGGATTGAGTCTTAGGGCTGGCCTCTGAGATGATATTGTAGGTGTGAAAAGCACTGGACCCGAGGAGGTGGTTGAAGCACAAACACAGTTGAGATCAATTACCTTTTGGAGGAAAAGTCCTGTCAAAGACTGACAGGCACTGAAGATAAATTTTAAGTTAGGTGGCTACTTCTGTTTTCCCACGAGGAGCACAACTCAGTTTAGTCGTGCAAACACTTATGAGCCAGGCACCGTGGAAATGGGGACCCTGCGATGAATGAGACTCGGTTCCTGCCCTGGAAGGACTCACAACTTCTTGGAGGAAACCAAGCAAAGTGTGATGTGACAGGAGTTATACGTGAGGCTGAATCAAATGCTCCGGGTACTCGGAAGAGGGAGTGATTTATTTTGCCTAGAGGATTTTGAGAGAAATAGCTGGAACACTGAGATCTCCCCCAAGGTATTAAGCATGCATAGTCATTTTTCAAACAAATTAACTATGGATAATAGTATTTACTTAATTTTTAGTTCAAAGACGATAGTTCAAAGACAAGGAACTAAGCCAAAATTTCCAGGTCATTATGGTAAAGAGAGTAATGAGATAAAAAATACAGTCCTGGAAGGAGAGCAGCGTCTAGAGTCCAACTCAAACAGCTTCTCAACCACATGGGTGATCTGTGATACAGTTAACTAGGGCCAGCCACCATCATGGAGACATGCATCTGCGTGTTATGAGTTCAGGGGCGTGAAGCTTGGTGTGTTGACACAGGAGAGGAAAACCATTGTTTCCCATAAAGTGAATCTCAAGCAGCCACTTCAAAGACCAGAATGATAGTACCAGAACAGATTTCATAGGATCAGCTAATTCAAGCCCCTCTTCTGCTTTCCTGACAAGGAAAAGACATCAGCGAGGGCAAGCTGGGATGGGCCAGGACAGAGTCCCGCGAGTTGGGGATTCCCCACCAAGTACACTTTTCAAGACACCACCGGCCTCTCAGATGAATCATCGACTCCAGATCCTGCAGGATTGCTGCCATCAGCCACACACGTGTACACACACACTCACTCCTACAGCAACCCTAAGGGGACCACTGCCTCTTCATGGAGGAAGGGTCTGCTGTGTTCCTTGCAACATCCCACAAGTCTGGTGCGCAGAGCCAGCCCAGGGGGTCTGGCCTCCAGGGGAAGGTAATCCAGTGGGCAGGAGCTCTCTAAGGTCACGGACTGCTGGCTTCCCCAGTGTTCCATGAAATAGCCTCACCTGATACTACCTGCCCACAAAGGCAGGAAGCTCTGCTAATTTCATTATTAACTGCTACCCAGTGGGGGCAGACTTGGTCTTCCCTCTTGGTTATGGGAATACATCCATTTTTCACACAATTGAAGCCTGAGAGGATCATCAGTAGGGCTGCCAATTGTGGGCTGATTAGGAGCAATTTAGACCTGAGATTGGATTTCCTTTCTGCACGGAACCTTTTGTTCAAAGCAAATGAACTCATGTTCTTCCTGTTAGTATACTAATAAAATGTTGTCGAGGAGATGTTTGATCTCTAAGATTGGCTTTGTGGTGGGGTGGTGAGAACACAGCTCTGGGAGGCAGGGAGCCCTAGCTCTGCACCCCCTCACAAGCCACTCTGGGTCTCTGGGCCTCAGTTTCTCACTATCTTCTGTGATAGGATTGGGCCAGCTGAGTGGTTCTGACTAGAGGCCCACAACACGTTAGAAAACCCAATGGACTTATGTATGTCACTGAGCTAATGCCCCACAGACTAAGTAAATTGTGACTTCTCTCCTCCTGGGCAGAATTGTCTTCTCAGTGTAACACTGTAGTTTGCTCAGCCTGGTCAGATGCTCTGACTGTCAATTACACCTGGGGATTTAGAGGTAAACAAAAGCGGAGGCAACTGAGGAAAACTGATTTCTAAGGTCTGTCTCTGGTCAACTATTCACTCCCTGAAACTCAGCTTCCCTGATCTTGCCAGGGTGAATTTACTTCTCTCCCTCCAGCGTGCCTCATTTGGATTCTGTTAACCTGGTACACATATGTCTTCTCCCAAAGAGGCTCTGCCTACCTGAAGGATGTGGGGTGAATTCCAGTTCTTACTCTACCCAGGCATGTGCTGGAGCTGGCTAACACAAGCCAATTCAATGCATTTCTTCCAAATTCAGTGACTTCATGAAATTGGTCATGTGAAAGTATTTATTACAGGGAAATCCAAAAACACTACAAATCAGGGCTTTGTTACCTCCCAGAAAGCTGGTTGTTAAGATTTTACTAGCACATCACTGACAATATCCCCAAGTGCTTAATTTTTAGGGTGTAATAACCACAAAGTTGAATTCTGATGAATAAACAAATGAATGACCAGAGTCAGTAAACCCGGGACTAACAGGTTTCAGGAGAGCATAGATAGCTCTGTGTATAAGTGAGATAGAAACCTGCCTGAGAAACTTACACAAGTGGTATAAACTGGAGCCATGAATTTAAACCTTAGCTGCACAATAAAATCACCCAGTACCTAGGCCACATCCCAGCCCTGAATTCCTGGGTATCTTGGTATTTTCTAAGTATCCCCATATGATTCCAAAATATCGTCAAGCTTGATAATCACTGACAAAGAGAAAATTCCTAGACCAATCTTAGCCCAGCACAACCACCACGTGGAAGCATACCAAATGTCCACCATTTTAATGCAGGAGATTGAGAGTCAGGTAGAGGCATGATGTTGCACAGATAGGTTAGAAGCCCTCCCTCTAATGAGGGGCTGGGTTATAAGGAGGCTCTCCTTCCCATTTAGTATGGTTTTGATTTTCTGGCTCTTACCTAGCATGATGATTTAGCTAGGTGGCCATTTAAGAAAAAGCATCTCAACTCTGTCTGAAAAAGCCCAGGAGCCCCAGCCTAAAGACAGTTCCCTGTAGGTCACTGGTGCATGCCCATTACCCCCACTTCTCCACACTGCAGGGCCACTGCCATTCCCTTCTCTCCATGGCCACCTGTCTGCTGTTTTTGCTTGCTAAAGGGCCAGGACAAGTACCCCCTCTTCTTTGAGGCTCTCATTGATCTCCAGAGCTATCAGCAAGACACAGAGGCAAAAGCTTGGACTTTGGAGTCAAACACTCTGAGTTCAAGCTCCAGGTCTGTTTAATAGCTGTGAAAATCTGAAAAGTCACCTAGCTTCTCTGAGCCATACATTCTGCCTGTATAAAATGAGCTTGACAACACTTAGATAAATTGAAGTGACACATCTGTATGTGCTTGGGATCGTGTCCTGGAAGCAGAAGAGGGCTGACCCATGCAGTTACTGTGTAGTCTCTTCCGCCCTTCACTAGCCATTCATTTTGGTCAAGTCACACCCCTCTCTGATCCTCCTTCTCCTCCTCTGAAAATGATGGAGTCTGACTACATGGACCTTTTCACTTTTAGAGGGACTTAATGTCTCTGTCTCGCACTCGGCATTTTTCTGCCTTTCACAGTAACTGATCTTTTTCTACACACGACCTGTTTCCCCAACCAGATTAGGGGACCCCAGAGAGCAGTGAATGTGCCTTATATGTCTCTGTATCTCCGGGGCCCAGAACATGCCCTAAACTTAGGGCATTTATCACATTAGGCTGCCATCACTTAGCTCACTCCTGCTTTGCAAGGGCCTTATCAAATGAAGGGGCCAGCATGAGCCTGTTAGAGAGCTGTCTGCTGCTCCAGCCTCAGGGCTCCGCACCCCAGCAGACATAGAGCTGCTGTACCTATTTGTAAATTGCTCAGTATGTGTCAACTGCCAGCAAGGCCCTGTGGATATGTTCTCCATAATATAAGAGCAATGTAATAAATTACCAATGGATTAGCCATGGGATTTGGTTAATGTTCTTTCAGATGTCACCCACCTGGAATGATGCATAAACACTGTGTGCTGTCACCGAGATGTGGTCAAAGGAAATCACTGGAAGTCACACAGTAATTTAGAGCCAAAGGGATCCCCCAGACAATCTACACACGACCTGTTTCCCCAACCAGATTAGGGGACCCCAAAGAGCAGTGAATGTGCCTTATATGTCTCTGTATCCCCGGGGCCCAGAACATGCCCTAAACATAGGCCCCTTGGCCCCTTAGATCCCTAAGTCGTGGGTTACACTCAGCCATCTCTACTTGGTAATTTCTTCTTTCCCTAAGTGATGCCAGAGCCGATGCATTTTTTTTTCTTTATCCTTAAATGAAATTTGCTAGCGGGCCTGTATTTTTTCTCACCTAATAACAAGTGACAGCAACATGCAAAATTAGCTATAACAAGCACCAAGGACTGAATTTTGCAAACTCCCAAACAAGCTGAGGAATCAGTAGCTGGCCCTCAAGATCCAAGGGCATCTAGTGGTCTTCCTGACCCTGAACCTACTAAAAGGGGCCAGGTATTCTCCTGGCTCCGGAGACCCATGGATTCTGGCATTGGGAAGTTAGTGATTCTACAAGCACTGGGAAGTTTTATCAACGCCAACATTGGCCTACTTGATCCAAACATCCCAAA
Source organism: Smutsia gigantea (assembly GCA_032199065.1). Classification (NCBI taxonomy): domain Eukaryota; kingdom Metazoa; phylum Chordata; class Mammalia; order Pholidota; family Manidae; genus Smutsia; species Smutsia gigantea. Next base: position 99,895 of record JAVSCE010005375.1, on the reverse strand, counting down.
AGATTGAGGCAATGCAAAAGAAATGGGGCTTGTTGAAATAAGATTTCAAACATCACTCCCTGGAGGAGTTGATTGTATGTGTAATTTTAACTGTTCATCTATAGAATCTTTTTTTTTGCCTTGGAGGCATAAAAAGGATCCTGGATGTGTTAGAGGACTCCAGACTCATCTCCTAACTACCCTGCCTACCCGCTGTGTGGCCTCAGTGCAGGATTGCCTCCTCTGGTCTTGCTGGCTACACTCCTCCCGACGCCAGGCTGTGTCCTTCCCAGAGACGACAATACCAATAGCTCCCACTGGGGTTGTGCAGTATGGCAGGGAAATTTTATCTCTCTGAGTCTTAATTTCCTCATTTGTAAAATGGAGACAATAATTGGCTTATTCACAGGACAAATGGAAGAATAAAACCTGGCAAGTGTAGGAATCAGGCCACGTTTCTGTCGTTTCTTCAAAGACCATTCCTGATGCTCTAGCCTTCGAGCCTGAGACCCTGGAGCATGGCAGGGTGAGACTTTCCCCTGCCTATCCCTCGTCCACCTCTGCCCACTGCTCAGCCCCATGCCCTGCTCCTGCCACTCCCTCTGCCTCAATCCTAATTCAGACTCTTTTCTGAAAATGATGCCATGCTTCCCAGGAAGCCCGCTCAAGATCTGGGTCTCTATTCTTTGTCTACAATTGCTTCTCAACTTCAAACCCACCCTGCTACACTGCTTTATGATAGGACCCTGAAAACCTGACTTCTGCTTTGCCAGCTTCATCTCTGTTCGGTTTTGCCAACTGAGGGAAGTGGAGGGAGGTTGCAAGGTGGGAGGAGGAAGAGGAAGCGCATCTTCCAGGGGGCTTCGGGGAAGCAACCTATCTGCATCCTCTTCCCTGTCAGCCTCCAAGCCCCCTTCCTCCTCCACCCGGGCAGTCGGAGTCTGGTCCAATAATACCAGTTGTACCCAGGTTTCAGCTTTTCCCAGCAATTTTGGAACACGTTCATTGTACACCCTCAGGAACAGCAGCACCACCTGGTTGGTGACCCCTCCTTGGAAGTCCCTCCCTACGCCATGTGTCCCTCCTCCATGCACGGAGATGCGGGCACCAGCGGGGAAGGGTCCCCTCCTCTGGGGGCTGAGTTTCAGCTCTGCAGGGTCCCCTCTCCAAGCTCCTAAGTTTGAAATACTCTGTCTTCCATTTTCCCCCCCAACCCCATCCTAGGGGTGGTGGCTTCCTGCCGTTGCTGTATATGTGATAACTTACTGTTCTCTCTTTGTCCTTTAAGTTACCTGGTTAACAAATCATTAATCCCAGGTAATAATTCCTTTAATTTAATTCTCTTTGTTAAAAAAAAAGTACAGTTTCTTTCTCTTTACTGGACACTGACAGATAAATCTACATACGATCCATGATTTAGGACTATTAAAGTGCATATCGAACAAACATACTGCTGTTATCGATCATTCATCTTGCTGGTCTTTCTTCTTTCTAGTCTTAGGGCCAAAAGTGGTGTCTGGCTCAATGAATACTGGTGAATTTGTGAGCAGAACAAATGAAGGACTGAATGGTGCCTGTAGGAGTCAGCCGCAGTACCTGTCACCCGCTGGGACCTGTGCCCAGGCTCCCCTGCTGGGACGGCGGTGGGCCGCATTCTATCTAGGAATGTTCAACTATAAAAGAGAGTCTTTGGAATCCCCCTCCCACCAGTTAGTTCACAAGAAACCCAGCCCATAAAGGAATAAATAAGCCCTGGAGCCTTGGGATCAAATCCTAGCTCTGCAACTTAACCACTCTAAGACTCTGAGCAATGATTTAGCTTCTTTGACCTTGGTTTTCTCACTCAGAAGATAGCGGATGCAAGACATATTTCAAAGGATTCTTAGGATCAAATGAAGACAAATGTATGCAAATGAGCCTATTGTAGCAGACAGCACAGAGTGGGGCTAAATATTTATGAGTCATCCCTCTTCTCTCTCACCCATTTCTTGACTGTCGCAGCCTAAAGCATTAGTGAGAATTGGGGAGATTTCATTTTCCAAAGACACCCAGGGAAGCAGCAGACTGTGATCAGTCTTCACCACCACCACCACTCACCCCATCACCATCATGATTAAATGAGAACTCAAGCAAGACTTGGTGCCTTCCATGTTCCTTTATATACTCCTCATATCAATACTTGCCTCAGCATTTACAGGTGAGGAAACTTTTAGAGGCTAAGTTACTCCACAAGGTCTCACAGCGAGCCACTCTCAGTGCTGTAAATTGATATTTATAATGTCAGTTGATATGTCTGCCTGGGTCCAGAACTGCCGTTCTTCACTTACACTGCCTTCTGACCACAGTGAGCAAGTGTTAGACCTCCCCTGAGTCCTCCCATGAGGCAGCGGTTGGTTCCAAAGCTTGTGTGTTCTGTTCCTGAATCACAGGCCCTTGGCCTGACGTACAGCTTCTCGGGCCTCCCTCTTCCTGCACACGTCCATAGCAACAGCACCTCACTGCGGCCACGATGCAGCTGCTCACCTCCTGCCACACCCCATGGCAGACAGAGAGATCCTAGCAGCTGTGATGCGAGGGCCTGAACGTTCGACCTCCTGAAAGTCCACCTTCTCCTGGTCCTTCCTGCTCAGGTTAATAGTTGGGACAGAACCCTTTGAGTGAGACATTTTCTCATTTTCAGCCCCCACCAAAGCTGGTAAGACGACGACTACCGCATGGGAGATGGGAAAGGGGAAGGGCGGGAAGGTCGCCAGTCAGTGCTAGCCATTTTGCCACCATCTTTGAAGCCACCTTCCCAAGGAGAATTGAAACTCTCTGGGGACAGAAAACAGGCCTCTATGGTTCTGCAGCTGTCACACCTTCCTACCAGCTCGCTCAGTGATGAATCAAGCGCATAATAGACATTGACTAGAAACAGCCCAGGAAGCAGTGGTATGCAGTGGCGTTAAGAACCTGGTTTGTGCTGCTACTGAATTGTTTCAGACAAGCCTTCTCCATCTCTCGGGGCTTTAGTTTCCTCTGAAGGAGGACTGGTGTGCTGGGGAGGACTGGAAACGAGCTACAGAATCAGAGAGACCTGGCTTTGAATCCAGACCGTGGTGTCTTCCGTAACCTTACATGAGATGCTTAATCTCTCCCAGGCTCAGTGTCCCCTGTGAAGCGGGAACACAAAGAGTGCCGGTCATATACACCTGTGATGAGGACTAAATGAGAGCCAGGTCTAGATTTAGAATGGGCCTGGGTGACGCTCAGCATATTCCTGCACACATGAAGAACTTTATAGTTAACCCTAAGCATGCTGGCATGAGGGGTAGGAAGGGAGTCGGAGGGCAGGATTCCTAGGGTCGCTCATTCCACCCTCCTACCATGAATTACGTCCCTGGGATGCGCTAAGGGACCAAGGGAGGGGTCTAGAGGAGGCAGCAGGCATCCATGTCTGCGCATGATGTGGATAGACAGGATGCTCACTCCCATTTAGGGGAGGGTGGCGACCATAGTCCCCCTTCACCACCCACATGAGACACTGCCCAACCTTGCTAGGAGATTCATTCTTGTGGAAGGTTCCATCATCCATTTACATAGCCAAGCCAGAAACAGGAGAACCTTCCCCCACGGCAGATTCACACCCCACTGTCCCCACACCTTCCCCTTAACGTCCTGTTGGTTGCCTCCTTTCCGCCTCCTTCCGCTCTGCCTAGGCTCATCATCCTCCTCCCTCTTTTCTCAGAAAGGGCTGCTCTGCCTCCAGCCCCGGCCTCTTGAGGACAGCACCACCTATCTAACACCCCTGAGTACTGGCCACAGCTTGCCTGCTTCTTGATGTTTCTACTTGCTATCTTCGATTTTTTCTACATGTATATGTATTATTATTATCATAATGTTTTAAAAAGCTTTTGAAAGTTAAATTTAAATCTGATCATTCCTATACTTAACACCCTTTACTCCCTCCATTACCTTCAGGATGACACTGGGCCTCCTGAGCTCACAGCAGCAGGCCACTTCCACGACCTCATCTCTGGAAGTTCTCCCCAAGAGCTCCTGTGTACATATCACATAGACACTTGCTTTTCTCCAAATGCATCATTCTCACTTGCTCACAATACCTCTGGGCCCATCGTTCATACTGATCTCCCTGCCTGGAAAGCTTTGACCTGGTAAATCCCTACTTAGTCTTCAAGATGTTACTAAAACATCACCTCCCCTGGGAAGTCTTCCCTGACCACACACGGTGGCCCATGCCTGTAGAGTTAGCAACCATGCCTTTCGAAGCTGAAGCATCAAATACTGCATCTACTACAGAAAAGAGGGACGTCACCTGTGATCGCCTATTCATGTGTCCATTTGTGACTTCATCATTAGACCATGGGACCCTGAGAGCAAGGACCTTCTGCTTAGTCATCTCCACATCACTGGGGCTCCCCAGGCATGCCTGTTGCTATGTGTGCATGCACTGTGTTAGCCACCAGGTACATCCAGGTGAATGAACAGTCATGGCTCTGCCCTCCTGGAGCTTACAGTCAAGTAGGAAAGACAGACGTTTAAAAAAATTAATGAGCGAGCAACTAAATAAGAAATGTAAATGGTGAAGCATGTTATGAAGAATGCAAATGGTGCTGTAATAAAGACTAATTGGTAGAAGGGGATTACTTAGGATTCTCCTAAGAGGCCTCTCTAAGGAGACGACATTTAAGCTGAAATCTTCAGGATTGGAAGGAGCCATCTAGCTGAAGAGCCGGGGGGGAGCTAGGAGGAAGACTCAGCATGTATAGGGCTTCTAGGATGGAAAGAGCTTGGCCTGTGTGAGGCCCTGGCAGAAGCCAGAGTGGCTGTGGAATAGAGAGCAGTATAAATGCAGGACTGAGTGTGAGGGAGAGGGGGACAGAGGGCCCCAGGGTGTGGATTCATCTGAGGTGCAGTGGGAAGGCACTGCACATGCTTGATGCTAGGAGGGGACATCACGGAGTTTGAGTTTTAAATTACGATTCTGAGCTTCAGGATCTTCACCTGAAAATGGCACAAATATCACCTACTTTTCAAGTTTTTCATAGATGGGAGCCCTTCATAAGATGCTGACCCCAAAGCCAAAACAAGAAAGATAAGAGACAGCCCTGTGAAGACAGAGGGCAAGTTAATGGTACTTGGCATATAATAGGAACTCAGTAAGTGGGTTTTTGTTTAATTGGTTTTCTTTAGTTGTTTTGTTTGTTTTTCAGATGAAGGTATGAATAACTTGAGATTTGCTCAAGGTCTAATCTATTTTTAGCTGGCACCTAAAAAAGCCTGACCATTCAGTGCTGATTTTTTTAGAGGTTGACAGTTGCCTATGGAAGTGACCTCCAGCCAGATACCCCCATCCCAGGGTGACCTGCCTTACTGTAGAGGGATGACATGGAAGACCGCTGTGCTAAGGGCCCGTCGGAATAATCAAAGCAAACTGCATTGTCTCATGGAGGGAGATGGAGACCCAGAAAGGGCAAGTCAGAATAGCTAGCACCAAAACTGGTTTTAGAGCTCCCATCTCCGAATCTACATATGGAACTCATTCCCCTGCCCCAGCTGGTCAAAGGAGCAACTCCAAGCTTGCAGGGAGAGCCCCACCAGGGAGTCTTTGGACATACCTTGCACCAAACTCCTGCTTCAGCGTCTTCACTGTTGCTAAACTACTTGCCCTGGGGAGATGAACATGCTTGAAGAGTGGACAGAAATTCACTCCCCGGGACTACTCGCCTAGCATGAGGCACTGCTCACTGTGGCCAAATAAGCAGGTAGCTGTGTTCTAGGCTGGAAAGCGCTGGGATGAGCTGCTAACACTTAAACTCAAGGTGGTGCTCAAAGGGCCTGCAGATACCAACTGCCATCCAACTTCAGCCTCTGCAGAGAAGGAAGCTAGGCCCAGAGAGGGGAAGTGACTTGGCCACCATCGATTAGAAAGTATGGCTGAGCTGCAATGAGAGCCCAGGTCTTCTGACTCCTGACAACGTGCTTTCCAGCACAGAGTGCCACATCACATGCCCAGCACTGCTTTGAACTGGCATCCTGACCTCCTTTTAGACCGTGCACAAATGAGGGCCCATCTCACAGCTGCTCTTTCTCCTCCCCTCCCCCTCTTCAGGGGGCTGCCGAAAGCACCCCAAACAAGTTTGCTGATTCTGGGAGCCGATACACCTTAAAATTGCCAGATGGTAATTCCTAGATAAATGCCCAGAGGAAGGGTGTTTGGGGTGTCTCATGTAGGAAGACTCCCCTTCCTCCAACCTCCTCACCCCCAAGCAGATGGTAAACTCAAAGGCAAGAGAAGTTGAGACTATGTGGCCTGAGATGTAAATTCTTACCCCACCTCAACGTTTGCCATACTCCATAATCTTGGCTCGGTCTTTAATCACCCTGTTTCTTTGAATTAAGTTTCTAAATAGCCAATCCATTAATTCCTGTTTTAGCATGGATGGAGCTGGAGGTGTGTGTGTGTGTGTGAGATGTTTCCTCATTTGGCTCTCAGAACAATCAACTGAGGCAGGTCTTATTTGTCCCATTTTACAGATGCATACATTTACTCATTCCCCAAACATTTACGTCACTACAGTGTGCTGGACACTACACTAAGCAGGACTCCTGTTCTCATGGAGCTCCACAGAACAGAGAAACCGAGGACCATAGAGTAGAAACTCAGTAGTAAGCCAAGCCTCAAACTGGAGTCTCTTTATTCCAAATCTCACATTCTTTCTATGGCACCAAGTTGTTGTATCTTGTTAAGAATAAAGATTGAAGCTGGGACAAGATGATCCCCAGGGAAGGGACTCATTTGTCTTCTTTGTCCTTCTGAATCTCAGAGTTATTCTAGGGCAAGAGGATCATCTCCCCTCGCAAGTGACTGGCATGCAGCCACTGTCTGTAAACCATACTGTAGTTAAGCAGACAGGAGAAAAAGACCAACAATCTGAACCCATGTCTGAGCGTGCGTGTGTGTGTGTGTGTGTGTGTGTGTGTGTGTGTGTGTGTGTGTGTGGAGAGACACAGCAAATCTAGAAATTTGCTGCTGGGACAAGGAGAGGACGATCCCTCCCTGCAAACATACACTTAGTCCCCATGTTGGAGGCCCCTCTTCCCACTCCTCTATGCTTCCAGAGTTCCAGAAACCCCAGAGTGCTCTGGGGGGCACTGGGCAGAACCGGCCTCAGAACCAACCAGAATTAAGCCTACAGCACCCCTGGCGCTTCCTTACCAAATGCGAAGACCCCAGCTCTCCCACCCCTCCCAGGCATGGGTACGACACTTCACAGTTTGCAAAGAACATCTGTATGTGTGTTTCAAATATGAAGAGCCTATCACAGTGGGCAGGGAAGAGGGGTAGCAGGCAGGACGGACATTGGGCTGGGCTCTCACATTCAGATTCACCTCAACTATAGACTTTTGATTTCTAAATGAGGTACACAAACAGATGTCACTATTTAAGATGTTTGAAACATTAACTTTCAAAATGCAAATATTTAACACAGTCTACCAATTTGTAAGCCGGTTTCATTTTTGAGAATAAGAGCTCTGAAAATGGGAGTGCTCAGGGGACGTGACTATGAAAGAGCCTGAAAAAGCCCCTGGGAAGTAAAAAAAAATGGAGTATCACCCTCATGTCACAGATGAGGAAACTGAGGCCTAGAGCCTCCAGATCGGAACCATCCAGAGGAACAACCTCGTGTCGTGTGGCTGGGAGCACCAGGGAGGTTCTCTAAGGAATTGAGGAGGCCTATAAATGTAAAATACACATTGGATCTCCAAGATTTAGTACAAAAAGGTGAACTATCTCATTAATACCTTTTATATTTATTACATGCTGAAATAATACTTTGGATGTTTTTAACCAAATACATTGTTAAAACTAGTTCTGCCTCTTCCTTTCCCTTTTTTCAATGTAGCTGTTTGAAAATGTGAAACTACAGATGAGGCTTACATTACATTCCTATTCCTAAACACTGCTCTGAGGGAAGTCGGTACCATTTATCCTAAGTGTGTTCTGGCTTACACTGCACCCTGCACCTGGGGCTTTCCGGCTAAATGTTTTGAAAGAGTCTTGAGGATTTCAGATCAGCTCTCGTCCACGTCAATGCAAATGACCTGAATTTGGGGGTTGAAGTAGGTTAGGGCTTTCAGACCACCCAGCCATATTTCTGAGTCCATGGACATTTACCATGTGAGGGCAGGGCTGTGATGGGAAAGGTGCGTGAGGCGGCTAACATTTGAAAATGCCATGCTTAATGCAGGCTTGCTCCCTATAAATCACCTTGGTTTGTCACCAAATTGGATGGCAAAATGAAACATCCAGGCAGAAATGAGACACCGGCTGTTACAGCAGCAGCTGACTTGCTACGTGAAGAGAAGGCTCGTTTCACATGGGCTTTGATGTTTCAGAGGAGCGTCCAAGTACCCAATTCCTTCCCTGGCCTGGTGGGCAGGGGTGAGTCAGCCCTCACCTGCTGGGGAGTGGAGCTCTGGGGACTCTGCTCACCTGGTTATACCTCTCAAAATGGGCATTCCCCAGGCCCAGGCCAAGTGAGAATGATCCCCAGGTAACTCTGGTCCATTTGGGGCTGGGCCTCCAGGTTCAGGCTGGGGGACAATTTTTTACATAACCCAAGTAAGTCCTGGGGAAGAAAAATGCCAGACTTTGTGGCACCAGCAAGCCACAAGGCCTCTGGTGGCCTCCCCTTCTAAAGAAATCTCAGCCAAGGGCCCCCAGCCTGAGAGCTCAGATGTGCAAAATTCCTCTGGAGCCCAGGGTCCAGCTGATTCTGCCTTTTGTTCTCTGTGGCCTTGAATAAATTCTTCCATGTCTCTGAAATTGGTCCCTTCTCCTGAAATGCTGAAATAACATCAGCCTAGATGATGTCTCAGGGTCTTTAAAACACATGCTGTACATCTCCATAGATGCTGAAAAAGCATTTGACAAAATTCAGCATCCATTCATGATTAAAACTCTCAACAAAATGGGTATAGAGGGCAAGTACCTCAACATCATAAAGGCCATATATGACAAACCCACAGCTAACATCATACTTAATGGCGAGAAGCTGAAAGCTTTTCATCTAAGATGGGAACAAGACAAGGATGCCCACTCTACCCACTTCTATTCAACATAGTACTGGAGGTCCTAGCCACAGCAATCAGACAAAACAAAGACATACAAGGCATCCAGACTGGTAAAGAAGAAGTCAAATTGTCACTATTTGCAGATGACATGATATTGTACATAAACAACCCTAAAGACTCCACTCCAAAACTACTAGAACTAATATCTGAATTCAGCAAAGTTGCAGGATACAAAATTAACACACAGAAATCTGTTGCTTTCCTACACACTAACAATGAACTAACAGAAAGAGAAATCAGAAAAACAATTCCATTCACAATTGCATCAAAAAGAATAAAATACCTAGGAATAAACCTAATGAAGGAAGTGAAAGACCTGTACCCTGAAAACTACAAGACATTCCTAAGAGAAATTAAAGAGGACACTAACAAATGGAAATGCATCCCATGCTCTTGGCTAGGAAGAATAATTAAATATTGTCAAAATGGCTATACTACCCAAAGCAATCTACAGATTCAACGCAATCCCTATCAAACTCCCAACAGCTTTCTTCAATGAACTTGAACAAATAATTCTAAAATTCATATGGCACCACAAAAGACCCAGAATAGCCAAAGCAATCCTGAGAAGGAGGAATAAAACAGGGGGAATTACGCTCCCTGACTTCAAGCTCTACTACAAAACCACAGTAATCAAGACAATTTGGTATTGGCACAAAAACAGACCCACAGATCAGTGGAACAGAATAGAAAATCCAAACATTAACCCAAACATATACAGTCAATTAATATTTGATAAAGGAGCCTTGGATATACAATGGGGAGATGACAGCCTCTTCGGCAGCTGGTGTTGGAAAAACTGGACAGCTACATGTAAGAGAATGAAACTGGACTACTGTCTAGCCCCATACACAAAGGTAAACTCAAGGTGGATCAAAGACCTGAATGTAAGTCATGAAACCATAAAACTCTTAGAAAAAAACATAGGCAAAAATCTCTTGGACATAAACATGAGCAACTTCTTCATGAACATATCTCCCTGAGCAAGGGAAACAAAAGCAAAAATGAACAAGTGGGACTATATCAAGCTGAAAAGCTTCTGTACAGCAAAGGACACCATCAGTAGAACAAAAAGACATCCTACAGTATGGGAGAATATATTCATAAATGACGTATCCGATAAGGGGTTGACATCCAAAATATATAAAGAACTCATGCACCTCAGCAAACAAAAAGCAAATAATCCAATTAAGAAATGGGCAGAGGACATGAATAGACACTTCTCCAAAGAAGAAATTCAGATGGCCAACAGGCACATGAAAAGATGCTCCACATCGCTAATCATCAGAGAAATGTAGATTAAAACCACAATGAGATATCACCTCACACCAGTGAGGATGGCCAACATCCAAAACACAAACAACAACAAATGTTGGCGAGGATGTGGAGAAAAGGGAACCCTCCTACACTGCTGGTGGGACTGCAAATTAGTTCAACCATTGTGGAAAGCAGTATGGAGGTTCCTCAAAAAACTCAAAATAGAAATACCATTTGACCCAGGAATTCCACTCCTAGGAATTTACCCTAAGAATGCAGCAGCCCAATTTGAAAAGGACAGATGCACCCCTATGTTTATTGCAGCACTATTTACAATAGCCAAGAAATGGAAGCAACCTAAGTGTCCATCAGTAGATGAATGGATAAAGAAGAGGTGGTACATATACACAATGGAATATTATTCAGCCACAAGAAGAAAAGAAATCCTACCATTTGCAACAACATGGATGGAGCTAAAGGGTATTATGCTCAGTGAAATAAGCCAAGCTGAAAAAGACAAGTACCAAATGATTTCACTCATATGTGGAGTATAAGAACTAAGAAAAAAAAAACTGAAGGAACAAAACAGCAGGAGACTCACAGAACCCAAGAACGGACTAATAGTTACCAAAGGGAAAGGGACTGGGGAGGATGGGTGGGAAGGGAGGGGCAAGGGGGAAGAAGGGACATTACGATTAGCAGATGTAATGTTGGGGGGGCACAGGGAGGGCTGTACAACCCAGAGAGAACAAGTAGTGACTCTATGGCATCTCATTACGCTGATGGACAGTGACTGTAATGGGGTTGGGAGGGGGACCTGATGAAGGGGGTAGTGTAATCACTATAATATTACTCATTTAATTGTAGATTAATGATATCAAAATAAACTTTAAAAAAAAGAAATGAAGACAAAAAAATAAAATAAAATAAAACACATGCTGTACAACCTCATTCCAGCACGCACGCACACACACACACACACACATAAAGACGTATTGACAAACCCATAAGGAAACATACTCACAAGTACACACAAATTAATATACACACAGAAGCATAGACCCACAGATACACTCACACACACAGACACACAAATATACAGAGACACAGACACACCCATACAAATACACACACACAGACCCATGCACCAATACGTACATAGACATGCACCCACACAACACACATCCACAGACACATACAGACAAGTGCATACACACACCCCTCCACAGACACATATAAACATTCACAGACACACACACCATAAACCCTTCCACTTTCATACCCATCGCCTCCTCATACCCTGCTTCCCACCCTTCCCGGCTCCCATGCTCTGTACTCTATGGCCCGGATCACTCCCAAAGGTAAGAACAATGATCTCTACCTGGTGAGAACACACTCTCCACAGCAATATATCTGGGTCACTGGTGACACTGCCACATCTCCACTGCCATGCACAGCCCTGTTTCCAACCTCCCTCTCCCATGGCTTCTTCTCTATCTCCCACAAATGCATTGAGCTCCCCCATGTCAGAAATCCTCATCTCCTGCCTCCTCCTTAGCACCTCTCCTTGCCTAGCTGCAAAGTTTCTTGACTGAGAGGTTAATGGCCTCCCAGCGCTCCTCAGCCCTCTGCCTCCATGGACACCTCTCTGCAGAGTTGCTCAAGGGCTCTCTGATTGCCAAATCAAATGCACTCCTTTTCATCCTCATTTACCAGCCTTCTCGGAAGCATCTGACCCATAGCTCTCTCGCCCCTGGGTCCCCTGATCCTCTCACCACTGGCTCCAGCCCATCCCCTTCTCTTCCTGGTCCTCCTGAGCCTTCAACATTTACACTTTACAGGCTCTGTGGCCCGAGGTCCTGGCCTCAGTCCTCATGTTCACGTAGGCCTCACACCTGCCATTGCAGGCATCTACCAGCCTGCACCTTGCAGGCACCTACCAGACTGTGGACTGAACTTGCTACCCCTGCTCTGTCCCCGCCACCCCTCTGCCCCCTCTCTCCCCATCTGGTGTTTGTATCTGGGCCTGGCCCCAAGCCAGGAGTCTGGAAGTCTGCCCAGATTTCCTTTAGTCCATTGTATTCAAGTGATCACAAAAACCGGAACCCTTTACCCCCCAGCTGTGAGCAATGCCTCCAACTGTAACACGCCACTTCCTCACCACAATTCCCACAGCAGCTTCTCCTCTGGAGGACTCAGTCCCCATGGTCCCCGTGTCCTAGTCACTGTGTAATCCATCTACTGAACTGAATTATCATCACTGCACCCTCAGCCTCCCCCCTTATCCCTCCCTCATACATACCCAATACCAGGGGTGGTCCAGACTACTTTTACCCCAAATTTCCATGCTGCTGCACATCTCCAGCAACCAGCCTGAGTACTTCCCGAGGCGGAGCAGCCTTCCCTGATTGTTGGGACAGTGTCACCCCCTTTAGGGACATTCCCTGAGGAACCCTCTCACCTCCAGGCAGGGTTAGGTGCTCCCTGCTCACAGACATGCCCTGGTACATTTTCAATACAGCTCTTACGCAGTCCAATATTACCCGATATTTGAGGGTTTTTTTTTTCTCTCCCACTATATTAAGGACTTTGTGGACAGAGAATGATTTTTTTGTGTGAATTTCCAGAGACTCACAAAAGTTCTCATACACAGAAGGCAATACACAAACGCTTATTGAATGAATGAATGGATGAATGAATGAAACTAACACAGCCCAGGGAAAGAGTTCAGGTCCTGCTCAGAGCTCTGCCTTTTTCCTGGGAAGGTCAGTCTCTAGTGCGGGTTACTGGGGACACCTGGTAACAGTTGCCATGACAACTGAAAGCACCACTTTCCCAGGACGATCCTCCCCCTGCCTTTCCCCACCTGGCTGGGCAGATCCAGCGGCAGCCCTCCGGCTTCAGGAGGAAGACAACAGCCTCCCTGAAACAGCTGATCAAGTGTCCTGGCTCAAAGCCCCTGGGGCGGGGTCCTGATGAAGAGGGAGAAAATGAGAGTCAGAGAATCATATATCCTTGGGAACACTGGGCAAAAGGAGGGGGGACAGACTGGGCCAACTGGCAGTGGGATCCTGGGATCCACCAGAGAGAAGGCTTATCAGAGGGATCTCCATGTCAACAGAGAGCTGGGAGGGGGCAGTCCTGGGGGGCTGGGTAGAGCACAGGTGTGCAGCTAGGAGAGTGGCTGGAGGGCTCCACCCAGAACACAGATGGCAGAGCCAGAATGCTCTGCCTCCCAGGCCCACCCTTCAAGGTCCCCCTCAAGGACCCCACGCCAGGCCCCAAGGGCTCTTCCTGGGGCAGCTCCAGGCCACATGTAGGCCTGCACAATTTTTTTTTTTAATTTTTTATTAAGGTTATTGATATACACTCTTATGAAGGTTTCACACAAAAAAACAATGTGGTTACTACATTTACCCATATTAAGTCCCCACCCAGACCTCAATGCAGTCACTGTCCTTCAGTGTAGTGGCCTGCACAATTCTTAACAGTCCCCTTTATAAACCACCACCTTGTACTTATAGTTCAATGTCAGTAAGCAACCTGAGGGGGAGGCTGTGTCTGTTTTAATCATCACAGCATCCTTAGTGCCTCGCACAGTGCCTGGCACACAGATGTCCGACAGTCGGTGATGAATGAATTGATAGCTGCACTGAGACAAGAAAAAGAGCAGTCCTGGGGCTAGGAGGCCAGGCGAGCCGCAGCTTCCTCTTCTCTGAAATGTGATAATAGCTTTTCATGTGTGCTGGGAGGCTTTAAGGGACAGTGCATGTAGAATGCTTGGCACAAAGCAGGTACTCAGAGTGGGCGGTTCCCTTATCCCCACGGCCCTCCACCTGAATTCTCTGGGGAATAATACCTCTGCTCTTCACCCGGTTAAATCTGGGGCTGGAATTGGGGTGGCAGAAGGGCTCTAAGTCCTAAAGTATCAGGGCAGAGACTCCGGTTTAAACATTTATCACAGTCTAGTCCCCTGTGGGGGTCTTGGTCTGTCCTGCCAACGTCTGAGCTCACAGCCTTCTCTCTCAGAGAGGGCATCTCCCAGAGCTGGGTGCCAGCCAGGAATCCAGGCCAAGGAACATCGTGTGGCCCCATGATGGGGCCCTCTGGCCAGCTCTGCATGGCTCAGCTCTGCTTTACGGGGCCTGCGGGCAGGGCTCTTCCATGAAGCATCCTCTCCCCACTCTCAGAGCCTGCCACCCGCCACCTGCCTACAATGAGCCTACATCTTTGTAATTTCAGAAGTTTTGGAGAGATCACCTATCCCTTCATGACCACAGAGGAGTAAATGGATGAGATCATTATAACTCCTTTTGCAATAAGATATTTTTATATCTTAGGTCTTTGTTTTGCCAACCTCTTAGGTCCCTGTGAAGCATAATGCTTTTAAGTTTAAAAAAAAAAAGTTAAAAAAGAAACATGTTACTAATTGTGTGAGCTTGGGCATGCGCTCAGCCTCTTGAAGATTCAGTTTCTAATTCTGGAAAACAGAAATATGAATGACTCACATGCTGTTGTGGGGTTCAGGTAGGATAATACACTTGCGAGCATATGGAGGCAGGTATTGTCATAAATGGTCATAAAATTCTTCTCATATTGGAGCTCAAAATAAATGTATCTGTCAAAATGTAAAATCAGCATGCCCTTTGATCCAGCACATACATAAGCAAAAGCATTTCAAGATGCACTTATGGGCATATTCAAAACTAGAAACAATGCAACTGCCCTTCACAAATCCATCTGTATAGTGAGACACGATGAAACAGATCCCAGGTAATAGAAAGGTGTTTGACATAAATCATTAGTAGAAAAAAAGAATATACCAAACTATAAAACGGTGCATATATACAACTGTTGCAAATAAAAAAGGAGACAGTCACAGATATTGGCCTAGCTATAGATATGTAAGTGTGGATATAATCTATCTTTACTGCAAGGATCCAGAAGAAAATGCTAACAGTGTTTACCTATTAGGAAATGGACTGGGGAACCGGGTGTAGAAGACAACTTTGACTTTTGTTTTCTATCTTACTGAGTGTTTGAATATTTGTACCATGTCTATATATTACTTTTAAATAAAAGGAAGGATGGATCACAGGTACATAACAACTGTGTTTTTCTAAATTTACAGAGCTTAAGATACATATCAGGAAGTTTAACATTTAAGTTTATCAGAAGAAGAGGAAACCCTGAAATGTACCTTACTGTCCCAGTTATCTATCACTGTGTTACAAACCACCTCAAAACACAGTGGCTTAAGACAACAATGGTTTATTATTTGTCATGATTCCATGGGCTGGCTGGGCAGCCCTAACTCAGGCCCGCTCAAGCAGCTGCATTTGGCTGAGGGCTTCCTAGGGCCTGAGCTCAGCTGGGGCTGCAGAGATGGCTGGACCTCAGCTCCTCATGGTCTTTCATCCCAAACTCCTTCATGGGAAGGAGTCCAGGTTCCACGAGGGTAAAACAGAAGCTGCAAGATACCTTGAGGCCTAGACTCCAGAACATGTCACTCTTGCCATGTGCTTTGGTAAAAGCAAGTCACAAAGTAAACCCAGACCTAAGGGATGGGGAAAAAGATCTCACCTCTCAATGGGAGAATTTGCAAAGAATGTGTGGCCATATTAAATCTACTGCATCAATGTCATCAGCATGATTGCAATGGCATGACTAAAGTCCTTGTTTTTATCCATGCATTTTGCCCTGTTTTCCAGCATCTTAATAAATATATATTGAATGAATGAATGAACAAACGAATGCCTTCAGTTCCCTTGGCAGCCTCTTTGTTCTCCTGCTTTGACATCCTGGATCTTCAGGTATCGTCAACTCCAGGTCAGCCTGCCCTGGACAGCCACTGCCCTGGATGCCAGTTCAGGTGTGGCTGAGCTGGGCTCTGCAATGGTGTGGGAGGTCATGGGGGTGCAGCTTTCACCGAACTCATCACTGCCTGCCCACTCCCCACCCACACTGCAGATTCACTCTATGGAACATCCCTAGAGAAATCCCCATGGCCATGAGTTTTTAACATTAAGTCTTTTTTGCCTCCTCTCCTTTCCAGGCTTCTCCAGTTCAACGGGCCATCTGTCTCTCCATCCTTGTCAGAAAGTCACCGGACTTGGGAGAAAGAACAACATACCAGGAGTCAGGAGACAAGTCTCTGGCCCAGGCTCCATCTTTATCTGACTGTATGATCCCCACCGTCCTCCTTGTGGTCTTAGTTTCCTTAGTAATAAAATGAGGGGCAATCATACCCCAGATGCTCCGGGGGCTGCGGGTGGGTAAGCTGGGCCTGCTATGATCCAATCTGAATAGCTCCAATTTCCACCTCCCCTGTGTTGGCATCTCTATTTTTTTAACAACTTTATTGAGATACGATTCACATACCATATAGTTTACACATTAAAGGTATACAATTCAGCTGGGTTTGTTCAACTATGACCACAGAGCTCTAGTCTTAAAAAAAAAATCACAATTATAACTTGATTTTAAACAAATTTTAAACCACTCACTAGGAAAGAGTTTAACATACCTTTGAGCTGTGGGCCATTGGGGGTCTGTACTTTGGAAGGTAATGGTAGGGGGAAGTGGGGAGTAGGCTGCACATGGGAACTAGGCTGAGACCTGTGAATAGGGGAGGGATGCCAGAGCCTGGGACAGTCATCAGTCGCTCAGCATGCCCCTGCCCCCACCAGCTGCCCACCCCAGTGCCGAGGGGTGGCTGGCCCTGGAGTGGCAGCTGCCAGAGGCAGGGACTCTCACACAGGGAACCTTGCAGGAATAGGACTGACTGATTAAGCTTCCTTTCCATCTCTCTCCCAGGACCTCCAGCCAAACACAATGCTTGTTTCATGTATTAAATCTGGAGAAAACCTACCTCAAACAGGCTGACACAAATAAATGTGCTGACAAACTTGATTATGGAGGAAGAGAGCTATCCTGTAGCCAAACACCCACCTCTCACTCAGTCTTGGAGCCCAAGATCAGCATTCTGAGGAGCTGGGAGGTGGGGAACCACTCTGGGTACACTTTCCCCATTCTCCATCAATCAGCTCGAGACCAGGCTCTCCCGGGCATCTACACACTGCCATGGAACAAAGTACCAGCTGGCTTATAACTTAGCTTTGAAGCTTGCTAGTCATGTGCATTTGGCAAGTGATGTACCCTACCTGTGCCTGTTTCCTCAAATGTAAAGCAGGTTTCATGATGCACACCTCAGTTAGCCAATAAATATAAAAATGCCAGGCACCTAGTAGCACTCAACAACTATAACATCCCCTTCCTCTTCTGTCTACTAAGAGCAAGTTCTGAGCTCAAAGCTGTGAGCAAAGAGAGAGTGAGAGCAACCTCTGTCCTCAGCAGCTTACAGGATAGTTTGGAGAAAAGGGAGACGGATGTGCAAGTACCTAGGAGGGTCAGGCTGGGCTGGTGCGGGTCACAAGTGTGGCCGCCTGGCTCATCCCTCCCTGCACATTTCCCTTCCTCACAACCGGCAGCCCAGTCCGCACTAGCCAGCCGTGTCCTCTAGTGCTGTCCTCTAGTCCTCTAGCCACCCACAGCCTCAGTCACACCCAGCCCCTGAGCCAGCAAGAACCGGATCTGGCAGTGGGGTAGGGACTTCACTGTCAGAAGTGAGAGGCCACCCCCACCACCATCATCACTACAGAAGACTCCCCCCAAAGACACCCATGCCCTACAAACCCTAGAACCTCTGACTGTATTCTATGGCAAAAGGGATCTTGCTGATGCGATGAGACAGACCTCAAAGTGGGGAGAGCAGCCTGGACTATGCAGGTGGGCCCACTCTAATCCCATGTGCACTTAGAAGCACTGGACTTTGTCCAGCTGGAGTCAGAGATGAGGCGGTCCGAGAGAGGTGTCGGATGGAAGAGACGGATTCAAAGGATGACAGGGACTCAGGCTGCCAGTGTTGGGGGGAATGATATGGAAAACACGAGCAGGGGTGATTATCATCTCTAGGAGTGAAGAGCAGCCCACCCAGGCAGCAGGAAACAGGATCACAGCCCTGCAGCCTCGGTGGCTGACTTTGGCCAACAAGCTGAAGGGGCTTGGACACGGATTCTACCCCAGGGAACGCTGCCCTGCCGCACACTGGCCTCAGCATGTGAGACCCTCAGAGGAGGACCCAGTGGGGCCCGGCCTCTCTCCACACCTCCAGTCAACAGCAGCCCAGCTGAGCCCTCCTCATCCATCCTTCGCACTTTTCCTTCTGCTTCTATTTTTGTCTTACCTAAGTAATCCTTGGCTTCTTTGGGGTGTAAATGCCCATGCTCTCTGCAGCAGTTTCTCTCTCTCTCTCTGTCATTCACACACACACACACACACACACACACATGCGCACATGCACACACACACAACATACACCCCACAGATCCTGATTCTGAACTGCTCCAGATCGTGAGAGTAGCTGGTAGATTCCAAAGACAGTTTCTTTAGTAGGTAAATATGGGCAGATGGGACCAGGGAGCATGGAAGACTGCAAACACATTGGCTTAATATAATTTATCTTATAACATAGAGATATTTCACTGAAACCTCAGTAAAGCCTATGATATAGGCACTACTATCCTCAATGTACAGAGAGGGAAACTAAGGCAGAGGGAAACTAATCAGCTACTGGAGGCAGGATTTGAACTCGGGCTTGCCTTACTCTTAACCTATAAGTCAGCTAGCCCCTCCAAGAGCTTTAGAGAGGGCCTCTAGAGAGCCCAAGCTTAGTATGTATAAAGCTGGAAATCCAGCAAGACTGGGCTATCCAGCACCTGCCAGCTGTTTTCTCTGACTTTACTGAGGAGCAAACTGCCAAAGATTTAAGAGGAATTTTAAAAACAGCCTCCAACCCCTCCTGTTCCCAGTGATCACTGTCAATCTCAGCATTACTTAGCAACTAATGAGGCAGAAAGGGTTAATTCTGGGTCCCGAGTCTTGCAAAAATGGACTGTACAGAATTCCCTCTTTATAGTTAAAAGGACCTGTCTTTCCCCTCCTGTTCTTCCTTTTAGGCAGACCAGGGGCAGGATGGTGGTCCAAGGGTGAGGGGTTCCTGTGGCAGGGTTACCATCGACAGTCTTAGCAGCTTGGGGAAGTTTTCTTTCCATTTACTTTCCCTCCTGGCACTGAAAGCTCATTAGAGCTCTGACAGAAGAGAAATGGCTAGAGTAGAGAGAGAAATTCTTCATTTCCCAGAAATTCTGCTCTGAGCTTCCATTGCCTGTTTCCTAGCAGGCTGGACCTGCAGTGACCTCCAGAGACACCTCAAAACCTGGCCAGCGCTGGGGATGCATACAGTGCAGGCCTGAGGCCCAACCGGGCCTGGGCAGTGCTTTCTTCACACAGCACCTGCTTGATTTCAGACCTGGGTATTTTCTAGTTTAGAATGATTCACACCGAGATACGGCTGCAGTTTACCTGAGTACTATCTGGGAAGCCACAGTCTGCTGAGCAAATGAGAAGTGTAAATGAGGCTAGGGGGTGGGGGAGTGTTTAACCTACTTCAGAGAACCTCTTTTCTCAAATACTTTAGCACCTCCCCTTTGCACAGAGGAGAATGACTTGCCGAAGCCATTCCACGCTGGCCGATGTGGGGGTCTCTCGGCCTCGACGGACAGCACTGTGTTCTCACTGCAGCAGGCCCTGGGAGTCCTGTGCAGACAGCAGCCCTGCTCAGGGGAGGCCCCCCAGCACAGACTGAGAGCCAGCTCCTTGACGCTACTCTGCCCGCACGCGCACCAAAGTCCTGTGCCCTGCTCCTTCTGGGCCTCTAGGTCTGTATCTGGAAGGAAGAACTGGACAGATGATTTCTGAGATGCAATGCTGAGCTTGTCCTCGCAGTTCTTTGTGGCATCACAGAACGTTTTAAGGACCTGATTGAGTCCACCACCGGTACTGAGCCCCTGCCGTGTGCCCGGACTGGGCCGGATGCCCAGATACCCCCAAGCACTAGACAGTCACACACCCTCCCATCATGGATTGCAGCACCCAGCATTCATTCTTGTTACCAAGCGAGACACTTGCATTCACACCCAAACTTGTGTGGGTGTTCAGAGAGACCCTGGATCCACTGAGGCCCTTCTTGCACCCCCCCCCCGATGACCCATATTAGATTATCTCTGAGGTTCTCTCTGGCTCTAAAAATTTATATTACAGGAAAATGCTTTTCTCATTAAATGCTCTTTATTTCCTACCATTAACTGTAAGACAGTACAAAGTCAGTGTGGCAGGAGGCAAGGAGTCACCCTGGAGTTTTAGATACGACTTGCTAATCATTTAGCTGCTGGCCTTGGGCATTTAAGACTCTTGGGGACTCAGTTTCTTTACCAATAAAATGGGGACAAAAATGTTGCCTTCGTGTATGTCAGCAGAATGGTGTGAGGACCACATGAGACTGTATACCTCACAGGGCTTCAGTGAGTGTACAGGACTGTATGAACAGGAAATGCTGACACTGTCCTGACCAGGATTGTGTGTGTCATAGCAGCTAAACAGCCTTGTCTAAGAGGCTTCATATCTCAGCCTCAGTTTCAACTGTGAAATGTGCATGGTAGGTTTGATCTCATGGAATTCACAGCTCTCACAGATGGTTAGATACAGCCTACACAAAGGTTCATTTATGAGGGGTTAGCACAAAGACAGGGCTTAGCGAATGGCAATTGATTGCAGCCGTTGCACTTTTATTGAATTTGGAGTGCTGCAGTAACAGTTTGCAGGTATTTTCTGCAGAGACCATGGAAGGCAGCCGTCTGTCAGCCACCTTCACCCCTGGACTCCAGGTCAGGGTGTGTATTCCCAACAGAAGCATGTCTGCCCTGAAATCTTAATGAGAACCAGAAGCGCTGCAGCAGCTAGAAGGTGCAGCTGCTAGCCATGCATGAAGTTAATTTAGCTTCTGTACGTGTCTGGTAGTTTGGGGAGCAAGAGACAGGTTTGGCCCACATAGATGATCCGTGCTCTGCCTTGGAAATGATGGGGGAAGACAGCCCAGTCAAACCGAGGCGCTTCATTCCCGCACCGCTGCACTGAAGCCAGGGGAGGCTCACTGTTATCTTGAGTCTGTCTGTTTTCATCTTAAGTTGAAAAGGTTTCCAAAAACAACCATTTCATTCTCTTTCTACTCATTGCTAACTCAATAAGAGGGGTCCTTTTAGTTAATTTCACTATTTCTCAGTGTGCTACTTTGAACTAAATAGACTCTCTCCATGGCGCTTGCACCCCCAACCAAGTTTTTCTCAGTATCCATCAACTCCGCAAATGCCAGAGGTGGACGGGATCTCAGGAACCGTTTGGGCCAATCTACCTCATTTCACAGACAAGGAAACCGAAGCCTGGAGAGGGACAGTGATCTGTTCAAGGTCGCAGGTTGAGTGGCTGAGTTGGGATTCAAACCCAGATGGAAAAGGCTCAGTGGGACGGGTAGTATTGGCCAGCATTACACAGGCCGCGCTGAACGTGGTCTCAGAACTGCAGTGGGAAAGAAAGGGCTTGGTGCTGTTTTCTCTTAATTTAAACAGATAGACGTGTATATACATATATACACGAGGGGTGATTATTTTTACAGCTGGAGCTATTCTCCATTTAAAATTGAATAGATGAATTCCTGAGTATTTTGCTATAAAGCAAATTTCTATTTCAGCAACACTTTTCTCCCTATTGATTTTCCTCATAAAATCAAAGCACTGGACTGTTGTAAAAAGAAAATTGGCCTCTGGATTTAATAAAATTACCCAAAAATGTGGCAATCCACTCTAAATACATGTTTAAGGGAAAAACAAAAGCGCTCCAATGAAATATGAATAAGAACCCTGAAAATATTAACAATACTTGGTGCTGAAAATGATAAAGCAAAAATAAGAGAGGTGATAATGTAATCCAACACCGGAAAATGTGGCAGCTTTATATTCCGCCTTACCCAGCCCCCTCCTTTCCTCCCACTGGGTGGGGGAAGCTCTCCACAGAGAACGAGGTAGCAGCAGAGCTCACCCCAGGCCTCAAATATCTCGATACCCCCAAAGTGCCCAGCTGAAGGAATGCTTTGAAGCACTCTCCACTTTCCCCATCATTTACACACACTGGCATTTTCCCAAACCTCCTTGCTGGGTTACACAGCCACAGGTTTTATGCCATCACTGGTCAAACTTGGGGACAAACACTCCTTCTGCCTCTTTAAGGAAACCTTCCCCAATTCCTATAGTCAGACTTTATCTTTTCCTCCCTGCATCAACCCAAGCGCTTTATCTGTAATTCTCCAAGGACCCTAAAGATTAGTTGTATATTATTTCAGCTCAGATATTACTTCTTTTGCATATCGGAAGCTCCTTCAGGACTGTGGCCATGCCTGATGTCCATTTAAGGGGACAGGGGAGTCATGAGGTTGAGCCTCTAGCTCTGTCCCTTTCATACCCGAGATTGCCTCACTGATGTGTCTGTATAGTTGATTGTCATCTCTCTCTCCCGTTGCAAGGCAGGAGTCTTACCTCCTTACACACTGTTGTAGCCCCAAGACCACAACAGGGCCAGACCCACAGCAGGCCCACAGCAGACAATGACTGACTGGATTCCTGAAAGCAGACATAGATTTGGGCGCCTGGCACTGTGTCTCCTCGTGTCATAGCTTCACCTTCAAAGCAGGGAGAATAATAACCACCATTCCATATATTTATTATTTTACATCCAGGAGGCCATCCAATCTTACAAACAGTCCAGGGAGGAGTAAGTATTCCTATCCTATTCCACTTTACAGATGAGAATAATGAGGTTTAGAAATAAGTAAGTTTACACAATCTGAAAATAATGATGTAGAGTCATGTATGACAAATTTGTGTGCCTGGGGATGCTCTCTTTCAAAATGGAAGAAAAAAGGGAAATTCAAAGGAATAAAGCCCCAGTGGTAGAATCCATTACCCTCTGGCAGTAGAAGTGGGGATATTTTCAGCTGAGGGAGCTCCTATAAGCACACAAATGCACAGCCCACTCTGCCTTCATGGGGGGCGCTGTTGGACCCAGGCCCTGCACATTAGGACTGGAGACTCTCCTTTGTGCTGCCAATCAAGAGAATCCTCTCTCCTTTCTTTGCATTCCTAATATATGCCTCAGACAGATTATATTTTTCAGAAAATACATTTTCAGAACCTATATTGTTCTAGGAAGTATATTATCAGCTGTGGATGACACAGAAGTGTCTCTGTCCTCAAGAAGCTTCTAGTCCTTCTGATGTGAGAAGTTACATTGAGCTCACCTATCTTCACGCACATTCACTTCCAGCTATGGCTTTGCTCTTTTAATAATGCATGGATGCTATCTCATTTACATGCTCTGCTAGGAACATTTTTTCCACCAGCAGCCATAAAGCAAAGCTTCATAGGAGATGTCTGGAGTCACAAATATATTAGAAGGAGTTTTGAAGCAGATGAGAACTGGCTTCCACGGTGTTCCTGGAGAGGAGAATAGACCTTTAGTGAATAAATAAAATCTTCCCTGCCACTCTCGCAATGCTGTCCTGTCCTCATCACACACAGAGAGAGTCCTCTCCTTGGACTGAATCCTTCTGGCTTCCTCTCCTATACTCTTTCCATCACTCACTGAGCTCTGACTACTCAGCTCTCATTGCTGTTCCTCAAACACCCCCACACTCTCTTACCTCAGGGGCTTTGCACAGGCTCTTCCCTCTGCCTGGAATACTTTCCCCAGGTAGCCACATGGCCCACTCTCTTCTCTTCTCAAGTCTTAAAGTATTTGTTCAAATGAGGTCCTTATTCAAATGAGCACGCCCAACTAATTCCCTACTGTTCTCAAACCTCCTATCCTTGCTTTATTTTCCTTCATGTCACTTTTCCCCATTTTATAAATTATATTCTACTTGTCCCATTTTTTATTGTCTGCCTTCAAGAAGATAAGGATTTTTGTTTCTCTATTGCTGCCATTTCAGGGTTTAGAATGCTGCCTGACACAAAGTAGAAATCCAATAAATCTTTGTTAAATGAATGAATGGATATCCTGAGGAATGCCCCATGACACTAAGATTTTAAAACCAAATTGGCCTTGGTCTTGTACTTTCAGCCTCTTGAACTGTGAGAAATAAGTATCTGTTGTTTAAGCCACCCAGTCTATGGTATTTTGTTAGGGCATCCTGAACACACTAAATAGACCTCACAAAATAGACCCTGACAGGCAGATCTGACCATCCCATTTTTAAGATGCCACCGCTGAGGCCCAGAGATACTGAAGGATTTTCCCCAAGTTCACGCAAGTAATGATAAGCAAGCTCTTACTCCACTGCTCCAGGACGCCTGGCCCAAAGCACAGTCTGCCTCCAAGCCCAAGCCCCACACACACAGTTCTTCCCTTCATGACTCTGCCCTGCCACCAATTTCTCCCTGCAAAGGGTCTGGAAAAGGAGACAATGGTATTTTTCAAACATATCCCCCATTGCGTGAAATTTGTGAGGGTTTCAAATGAGCACGTTTCATGTAAAGCCAGGAAAGAGTTCCCACTTTAATTGGAGATTTCATATACTTCTCCCCTGCTCCTTACAACCTATACCCTTCCAGCACCAAACATCCATCATCCATCCATTCAATATCTTTGAATGCCTACTATATGAGTTAACACCATCCAGGCAATTTTGATTTTATCAAAGGGGACCAGCAAGGACAGGTGGCCAATGAACATTCATCAAGGGCTTCCTGTAAGCCATGTATTATGTTGACACCTTGAATTTGTGTTTTCACATAATCAAGTAATCCATCTACCCATTACAGAGATGAAAACAGAGACTCAGAGTAAGGAGCCTTGCCCAAAGTCAGGGTGCTACCAGGTGGCAGAGTCATGGTCATTGGGCCTCCCAGCCTGACTGATCTCCATCACGTGGTGCTGCAGGGAGAACAGTGCACCTGGAACGGCTTCAGGAGTAATGCCCAATTTCCTCACCCCCTGCCTCCCCCAGCCACACCTCTCATCCTTCCGGTATTACCTAGGTCCTGTCATAACTGAAGTAGGCAAGTAGGTTTGAGGGAGAACCACCTAAAATAGCAACAGTAATGAAAACAAAAATGTAACAAGAGTTAACATCATTAGCCACTCATTATGCAATTACCACAATTATCTGAGGAGGGAGCTACTGGCATTTTCATCATTTTACAGATGACAGAAGAGATTATCAGAGAGATGAAGTAATTTGTACAGGAGCACACACACAGCCACATGACAGGGATGAGATTCAAATGCTGGGGCTGCTGAGGAAGTGGCAAAGCAGAGACCTACAATAAGGTCAAATACAAATGAGTGTGCAGTGTCATCAGTAGATGAAAGAGTAAAGAAGACGGGGTATATATGCACAATGGAATATTACTCAGCCACAAAAAAGAAATGAATCCTGCCATTTGTGGCAACATGTATGGACCTAGAGGGTATTATTATGCTAAGTGAAATAAACCAGGTGGAGAAAGAAAGACAAATATCATATGATTTCACTTACATGTGGAATCTAAAAACAACACAACACAAACAAAACAGCAGTGGATTCACAGACACCAAGATCTGACAGGTGGTTACATGGGGGAGAGGCTGAAGTGGGTGGCTGAAATAGGCGAAGGAGATAAAAAGGCACAAAACCTCAATTATAATATAAATCAGTCATGGGGATGAAAGTACAGCATAGAGAATATAGTCAATAGTTCTGTAACATCTTCATATGTTGACAGATAGCAACTACACTAGTTAGGGTGAGCATTTAATAATGTAGATAACTGTTAAATCGCTACGCTGTATATCTGCAACCAATATGATATTGTATATCAACTATACTTCAATAAAAAAAATTTCAGTACAATAATTCACACATAAACAACTAAATTAGGAGTTCTTCCTGAGAAACAACAGGAGCTACAATAAAAATTAAATTAAAAAGGATTATAATAATCCTGTAAAAAATGCAAGTGCATTTACATATGTGCAGCTGAAAGCTAGGCTCTGCCAGTGGGGTACGGTGAGGGGAGATTACAAAAATTGGTAAGGAAGTGTACAGTGTTCTGCAGAGTCATAGAGGGACTGTCACAGCACAAGAGCTGAATTTGCTCAAGGGGGCATGGAGCTTATGAAGTACCCTTTAGGGCCCAAGTGCTATACCAATGTGTGATCCAAAATTCTGTGCCAACCATCCCACACTGGAGCAGGGGAGACTGGACAGAGAGCCCAGAGGGGCCTCTGAGCACAGAGCCAGTAAATCCTGCCACATGAGGAAAGCAGAGTCCTCAGGTGCACTTCTACTCAGTCATTCCTCTGTGTCTTCCCTGAGCACCAAGATGTAGGATGGGCAACGTAGACAAGGAGTGGGAGAGACAGAATGAGAGCTCTGGTACCATAGAGACTTGGGATGAGCTCCAGCTCCCCTGAAACCAGGCTCTAGACCCTGGGGAAATGCTCACTTCCCCGAGCCTCAATTCCTCAGCTGTGACACAGGGATGTCACCTTTCCTCATAAGATACCAAAGAAAGCAATGATATAACATAGCCACACACTGCACACAGGTGACTCTCAAAGGAGGTGAGTCCTTCCACATCCTAGCAGTTGTATCATTTGGTGTGAGGTCCTGGGAAGCACACAAAGAGCTGTAATGCTCCTTAGGAACTTAAGATTTAGCTGGGATGCAGGATACAAAGAGATAAAAGAGAATGAGCAGAAGAAAATAATACACACTGCAACCTCCTGCATGGACCTGCCTTCAGTATGCTTCCCTCTAGTCCATCTCTTGAAGCACTCCCTCTTCAACACAAATATGACTGTGTCCCTTATGACCCAGCATAGGCTTGATAGAAATATGCCCAAGTGCTCATGATCAGACATGAAAATTTGCTCAACATTAGTCATTACAGTAGTGTCAGGGAAAGTGCCCACAAGATTCCACTGCAGTTACTAGAATGTCTTAAATCAAGAAGACTAACCATAACAAGTATTGGAGAGGATGAAGAGCAACTAGAACTCTCATATGGTAGGGGGAACGGAAAATAATGCAACCATTTTGGAACCAATTTAGTAGTTTCTGAAAATTTACATATACCCTTAGTTTATGACCTAATAGTGATACCTAATACATGTCACTTCTCCGTACTTACCTAATAAAAATGGAAGCATATGTCCCCAAAAGACTTGTACATGAATATGCATAGCAGCTTTATTTATAATCGCCCCAAACTGGAAACAACCCAAGTATCTGTCAACATGTGAAGACTAAGCAAACTGTGGTACATGCAGACACTGGAATACTACTAAGCAACAAAAAAAGAACAAATGTAACACACACGTCAACAGATAAATCTCAAAATAATTATGGTGAGTGCAAGAGTCTAGACAAAAAGAAAATAGCACTTACCCCATGTACTTCACCTATATATGATTCTAAAAAATGCAAAGTCCATTTTTTAGATCAACAGTTGCATGGTGATGGAGGTGGGGTATGGGGTGGACAGGAGAGAGGGATGACAAAGGGCACAAGGAGACTCTGGAGGATTCTCAATCTGTCCAGTCTCCTGATTGTCCTGATGGTTTCATCCTGTATAATTTATGCATCAAGACTTGTCAAAATGTACACTTGAAATAGTTGCAATTTATTGGTGGTTTATACTGTTTGAAACTCAGCAAATCTGTTTTTTTAAGACATGCACAAGGATGTTTACAGCAGCTTAATTTGAAATTAAGCCTCCAGTTGAAACAATATAAATGTCCACCAACAGGAG
Organism: Smutsia gigantea; assembly: GCA_032199065.1. Taxonomy (NCBI): domain Eukaryota; kingdom Metazoa; phylum Chordata; class Mammalia; order Pholidota; family Manidae; genus Smutsia; species Smutsia gigantea. The sequence continues at coordinate 71,780 of JAVSCE010005375.1, read as the reverse complement.
AATAAATAAGTGTTGGGACATTCGTTTGCAGTTGCATCCTCTTGTTATAATGCATTAAGCTATAGATTTTCCCCATTTTTCTATATGCATGCTATGCTTTAATAAGCAAGTTTATTTTTGCAAGGCTATTGTAATGATATGTGATAAAGGGCAGGGGTGCATGGGCTTGAAAGAATGCTCTAAGGACAGAGCAGAAGATGAAAGGACTAGGTCAGCTGGGATGGAGGCAGGGGACAAAGTAGTAATGAGATTAGAAGCAAGTAAAGGGGGGTTTGAGGCTGGGCAGCCAGAAGTGTATACCTGGGCACTTTTGGCTTGACAGGAACTTTTGCAATCCTGCATATGCAAAGGAATGCAAATACACACATTTTACAACTTTGCATTTGTGTAGTGCTTCATGATGTATAGTTTGCAAGGGTGCAGTCCCTGCCAGGATAAGACCTCTATCTGTCCATGCAGTGTGGGCCTTCAGAAAATGTTCCCTTGGATGAATGCAAAACACTTTTACCTTCCCTAAAGCAATGATTTCTTATTTGCATTCTGTAGCTAAGCAGAGTGAGGATGACTAGTTTCCTTACAAGGAGGGGGAAACTAAGGCTTCTTGCTGAACGGGCCAAAGTCTGGGAGCAGTTTGAAGCCTGGCCTGAAGCCTTTGAGCCCTGCGTCCTTGCACAGGAGGAAACAAGAGCCCAATGCCTTCCCTCCAGGTGCAGCTCCCTCCCCAGTCGAGCTATGAAAGCAAAATGCAGTCAAGCCCCAAGTCCCAAATGGAGAGACACTGAATGCAGTCTTGTCATCTCCTGCAGTTGTATTTTCTCTTAGGTTATCTGTGGCCTTCTACTATATGAAAGACATGCATGCCCTCCCCGCTGAGGACACACAAAAATGCAATAAATTATCACAACAGCTCATACAAAATGAAAGTGGGACATACCCTTGAATCACACACACACACACACAGAAGGAGAAGGCCTAAAGGGATGGCATCCAGTCCCTTCAGAAGAATTGAGGGATTTGCTGCCAGAGGATGCCCAGGTAGAGCAGCTAAATCGTGCTGTCCCTAGTGAGTGTCACTTAGCATAATTATATCCCCAGAGAATCCAGGCTTCCAGATGGGCATCAGAGCATCGTTTACATACCATATTTTAGGCCAATAACATGGTTCTAATGAAGCAGGAAGGAAGAACAAGAATAATAAAATTAAAAAGTCAAATTTCCGTCCTTAATCTCCAGGGCTGCAGATAGGATGTGGCTGTGGTTCAGAAGCAGCGAGGTGGGCGGGGGAAGAAGCCCATTGTGAAAGGGGCCAAGTGTTCCTTATGAGATGGATGAGGCGTGAGTTTTGCTCCAGATTCCTGCAGCTGCCCTGTACCTCCCTGCACTGGGAGGCAGCCCTTCAGAGGAGGGATTCAGGAAGGGAGATCCATGTTTGTCTCTTTGCTCCCACATCCCACCTCCACTTGGGAAGTCCCCGGAGGACAAGCCCCTCAGCAGACCCACTCGTCTCCAGTGGAAGGCATGCTGTGGGGACGTGCCTGGAACGTTTATGGAGACTTTCAAGCCAGCAAGTCCTTCTCAGCCACAACGTCCTGCCAACTGAGATTTGTGTTCCCTCTTGGGCTGCTGCTCGTTTTTTGTCCTTTTGACAGTACAGATGCCTCTGGGAGACCATTACTTGGAGTCGTTCTCTTTCATTTATTCAGCATCTGCTCTGAGGTGCACACTGAGGGTCCAAAGACAGCACAGCTGCTGCCCCTGCCCTCAGGGAGTCCAGAGCCCCGGGCGAAGCAGCAGACAAGGGGAGGGAATCCTAGATGTGACTGCCTGGAGAGAAGGCTATGAATGAGACTGGGGTGGGGGCATCATGGACAATTTGCTCCCAGACCCTGCAAACCTGTGCAGGCCTGCCCCAGCCACCCTCACAGCAGGCAGCGCCCCACCCCAGTCCCCAGCCTCCAAGCATGCACCTCCACTCATTGCCCACCGGACTTCACAACCAGATTCCACCTCCCAGAATAAAGGGAAGTTCAATGTCATCCACAGCCACTCAGCTAGGCCAGTGAGCCAGACAAGTGCCAGAGCAGCTGGCTCTAGATGCCCTAACACTCTTAAAAGAAAACCTCCAGTATTTGAGGCCTGAAGCCACCAAGTCTTGTGCTTCCAGAGACTGTTCCTGGACCTCTTGCCTTGGGTTCACTGATGTTCAGTCTTTCCCCAGGAGATTATTTCTAGGAAAGATTTCAAGTTCACCAAACATAGATTGGGAAGTATAGGTCCCAGTCCCAACACGCTTGTCCACCTATGGGCTTTGGACAAGTCCTTCCCTGCATGGACTTCCACCTGAGCTGCTACCAAAGAGGAAACTGCAGAGACTGTATGACGCTCAGAAGAGGTGAGGCCTAAAGGGCCATAAAGTACCACATTAGCAAGGACTAGTTTGCATCCAGCTGAAAGCAGAATTGGCCCTACAGGTGAGAAGGCAGGAAGGGAAGGTTTGGGGTAGTCCCTATGCCCAAACGATCACTGACAATTCCTTATATCCCTACATACACATGACACTCCTCCCTCCAAGACGTGGAATCATATCTCCTTCCCTTGAATCTTCTAGGCTGCCTTGCGAACTGCTTTGACCGGTAGAATGCAGAGGGAGTGACACTGTGCCAACTTGGGGTCTAGGTTCTTGGGGACCAGAAAGCTCCCACTGTATCCTCTTGGAGGCCTGAGCACCATGTCAAAAGGCTGACCACTCTGCTTTAGAGACCAAATGGCAGTGCGAACTGCCTTGTTAGCCCCCCCTCGCCTCCCCCCACCCCAGCTGTTCCAGCCATCTCAGCTGAAGCAACAACAAGTGGGGGCATCCACCCATGGGTGTCCAGGCCCAGCTGAGCCTCTAAGTCTGCAGCTGCACAAGTAAGTAAGATGAACAGAAGAACTGCCCAGCTGAGTCCTGCCAGGTGTAGCAATTCCTGAATAAAGAAATGGTTGCTATTTTAAGCCACCACGTTTGGGGGTAATCTGTCACACAGTGACGCATAACTAAAGCAGGCACCATAATGACAGAGGTCACTGTTACTGGACTATAGCTTTACAAAGTCTGCTAACAATGGATAGAGGCTTGGATTAGAGTTAGGAGCTCTGGGTTGTATAGTGAGTCGTACATGAGAAAAATAAATCATGGAAAATCTACTGTCACAAAGACGTTTCATTGTCACGGGACGTTGTCCCAGAAATGAACCAATGCTGGTTGGCTGCGCCCATGCCGATGTCCCTCTAGCACAGACTTGAAGCCAGCTTGGTTCTAAATGTGCAGGGAGTAAAATTTCACCCATAAATCCCTAATTATTTTCCATTTTCCCTACTCGTCCCCACCTGACTCTCACTCAAAGGACCAGAGATGGAAAACCATGGAAACAGACGGCCTTGTGGAGTACTGACTGGGAAGCAGAGCCTCTGGGGCTTGGAAAAGCAAAAGCTGTTGCGTTGTTAATAACATTTTTATGGGCGGTTTTGTTGTCTTGATCGTTCAAGGAGAGTAGAACGGACTTAATCTGCTCTCCCAGGCCTGAGGGGTTAGTGTCCCTTACAGAGCTCTGTGGCTGTTAGATTTGCTCCCAGCTGAGCCATATATATTCTTCAAATCCCTCCCCTTCTGTATTGATCACAGTAACTACCAGTTTCTAAAAGCTCCCCATGCCGGCCGTGGGGCTGCACAGCTCACCTACGCTCTCTCAGCGAGCCCTCACAATGAATGTTTCTGCTTATACACACTGTCCCATTTTTTAATATTAGAAAACTGAAGGTCAGAGATATTCAATAACATCTTAAGCTTAACAAGTGGTAAAGGTAGTATTTAAGCTGATGTGTGCAAGGCCCCAAAGCCCATGCTCTTAACCATCCCCCAAACTGAGTAGACCTCCAAGTCCTGACCGTTACCAGGACCACTCATTCATGCACATATACATCTATGTATTCAACACATGCATCCATTTATTCAACATATTTAATGATCACCTACTCTGTATAGGAACAGAGTTTCTATCAACTAGCAAAACAGGAACAGTCTCCACCCTTATAGACCTAAACAGATGCCCACCATGGCCTTCACCATAAACTCTCACTTTATAACATCCTTCAAACCCTTCCCACAGGTTAATTCCAAACCCCCATTCCCATCCCATATTCCATCCCCCTCTGAAATCCCAAAGATGGCCCTGCCTTTGATCTTTGCGATATTCTTGACATAATCTATACCTTGCACACCCCAGTTCCTGCCACAGTATCTTGAGTGAAGGGAAAAGGAGCTACAGATAAGGACAGGAGAGGAAATAGAATAAATGGTCCTGATGCGGGTCTTGGCAGGGACCCAAGAGCAGTATTGCCCAACTTGAGAAGAAGAATCAACCAGTGGGAAATCAGAACTGAGTATTTTCTATTACCTCCACTTCTGCCCCCAACCTGAGTCTTGAATATTTTCACTAATGTCCCTTCTCTCTCATGCCCCTGTTAACAGCCTTCAGACCTGGCTCTCAAAAAAACTACTTTCTTTTGGAGGGCCAGGAATAAGCTAGTGACATGGGTGAGCATCTGAGACCTTCCCAACCTCTCTTAAAGGAAGACTTGTGTAGATAGATTACAACATGTTTCCCCAAAATTCCCGACCCTTACCTGTATCCATGCCCTTTGTCATATGACTTTGTAACTCTCTCCACCAGGAGATGAGTCTGTTTTCCCACTGTGAGTCTAGGCTAGCCTGCTGACTTTCTTTGGCCAGCAGGCTGCAGCAGAAGTGACCATGTGCCCGTTCTGAGCCTGTTCTCTCAAGAGACCTTGCCTGCTTCAGCTCATTCTCTTGCACCTCTGCCTCCACTATGAGTCTGGAGCTCTTATGTGTCAAGTAATATTCTAGGAACTGAAGATAAAGTTGTGAAAGAAACAAACATGCTCCCCACTTGGAGTGAGTTTATATTCTTGTGAATCAAATGAATGATGGATGAGAACATGGGCTCTTCCAGGTTGGAAAGAACCATTATTCAACCTCAAATAATGCTTAAATCTTACACAGCATTCCCATTAAGGTTTTGAATGTTTCCAAAGATAGGGACTCACTATATACCAGCACAATAGTTCCAGTTTTAGATGACTTTCACCCCTAGAAAGCTTCTTCTTATGGGAACAAAGCCCATCCATCAGGAATGCCCACAGTTTGCTTTATGGGTCCTCCACAGGGCCACAGGCAGCATGTCTAACTGCATATCTATCCTGAGCTCTCTCTCCTTCCCCATAAATCTTCCTTATTCCCTTAGCAGTACCCCAATGTCAGCATTTTGAGGTCTTTTGACATCCTCTCTCATGAGCTTGTTGTATTACTTTTCTACATTCTTCTAAAGTTCAGTTCACAGAAATAAACTAAAAACTTAGCAACCTGTAAGGCTTCAGGCATGTTATATCTCTTCTATGGGATTAAGATTCCTCAGTTTTAAAATGAGGAAACTGGGCTCAATCGCTCCCAAGAAGAGACAGCAGTGTGCCATGGAATGAATCCTAGATGCTCAATAAGTATCGTTTTCTTCCTCTGATTTATTTCCATCACTGCTGCTGAGCCTGCATATTCCCTTATCATCCATAACCCCCTTTCTACCTATAAAGTCCTACTTTTTAGTACAGGGATTTGAAATCGAAGACCTGCGTCTAAATCCTAGCTCAGGCACCTGATAGCTAAGAAACTTTGGACATTTACTTAACTGCTCTTTCTTAATTTCTCCATCTCATCCATAAATCTGGACCATTGCTTCTTTTCCTCCCAGCTCGTGAGAACTGTTCCATAGGCTGGGCGACGGTAGGGATGCTGTATGTGAAAGCCCTCTTCCATCAGGATGCTATGCAGTTCAGAGATAGCACGTTGGTGCTGTCTTGAAGTAGGGACTCCAGGCAACAGTACAGGAGACACCATTCTATTTTTTAGATACATTTATTGAGCCTGCCTCCAATACATGTAGCAGCTCTATTTCTACATTAAAATTCAATATAATTCTAGGGAAGAGATTGTGTGGCCATAATTATCCTTCCTGATGGGTACATCATGTCCTGTGATATTCTGAGAGAAGAAATAGAAAAATGCCAGGGTAAATATTATCGTAGGCAATAGGGGTGGCAGGCTGACAATTCAGGACAGTAGTAGAGCTCTCCTTGGATGGACCCGAGGTCCAACTAGCCCAAGGCTTTGGCCCCAGGGACAGGTGCACTGCTGAAGGCCTCTCCCGGATGTCCATCTCACCCTCTCCGGGCCACCCTCCACACCGTTCTCACATACTCTCTCTGCTGCCCACCTCTCCTGCCCCATCAAGCTCATGCCCTCCGGTGGGGCTCACAAACACCTTGATGATGCTATCTTTCCACCTCCCGGTCATACTTGACAGCATGCAGTTCTGCACTGTCCCTCTTTCATCTACCCCACCATAATACTGCATATCCAAATGCCATAAGCCAAACAATTCCTTCCAACCAGGAGTCCTTCTCTCTGCCTTTATTCATCTGATCAAATCTACTCACCCTTTAAAACCCAGCAGAGAATTTGCCTCCTCAGGAATGCCATGCTGATAACCTCCAGAAAGTCAGCTCCAAGGAGGCCATTACTTCTGTGTTCACTTTGGACATTAAAAGAGCACTGCATTTTCACCCACTGAAATTCAGTTTGTCTTGCCTGTCTCCTTCTGGACTGTGGGCACAGAATCAAGGCCCCAATGACTGGAGTCTCCAGTACCTAACAGTGCTCAGTATATGGAAAATGTCTGGAACAGACTAGAATAAGGTACAACAATCTCAAATAAATAAAAGATACAGAAATGGTTTTTCCTAATAATGACTCTACTCTGGACCCTTACCCCAAAACTGAGCACTGTAACCTTTCTATGTGCCTGAGCCCTGGAAGGCAAAGAATGGACCCAGAAAAAAAAAAAGAATTTTTCTCAAACTCATGAGACAAGAGTTTATGACTGCCAACAAAGGCGTAAATTGCAGTACATATTATTTGTCATCAAATAGGGGGAGGGCAGAAAACTGAGCTATTTTTTACAACTTCAAATGTGTGCACAGGTGGGGCTGCTGTGGTGGAAATGCCAGGTCTGTTACACGTAGATACGAGGTGGCAAAAAGACCTGCTTCTCTGGGTGGGAGGGCTGAAGCCGTCACCCACGAGGCTGCTAGGCCATACAGGATTCTGAAGTAACTGTTTGCTTAATCTGAATATCAGAACTGTACAGCTCAGAGGTCAGGGGCCCGGGGACTTGTCTTGAGTTGGGGATTTACTGCCCATTTACAGATTTAATCCTCCTAAAGCCGATCTCTATTTTTTAGCTCCTATTTCATGAAACACAGAAGATGTTTCTTAAGCAAATACTATGTGTTTGGTCAAAAGAGAGAGAGGCAAGTGTGGGCCTCAAGGAGCTTCTGGACAATAGGAGCATGAGTAAATTGTGCTCACAATCACACACACATGAGGAAAACATGGGGTACTCAATCAACCAGCTCCTCCTCCTTATTCCCAGGGAAGGACAGCCTATAGATGCCTGGACCCCTGGTGGAGATAAGAGGGGCTGTGCCTGGGGCTGGCAGATGGTTTTTTATTCCCATGAATCAAACCTGCTCTCTCTAGTATCATTCTGGGCAAGACACACTCCCAAACTAGGATTCATTATTGTGCAATTGCTTTCCTGCAACTACTGGGTGCAGAAAGCCAAATTTCTGAGAACAGCAGAGAAGAGAGAGAAATTTGCTTTATACTAACAACATCATGACTAGTCCCTTTCTCAGGGGCGCTACATGGCATCAAACTGGCGACACGTGGCTTATCTCTAATCCCCTCAGCTGATCTCCCTCTAGTGAATCCAAACGTTCACCAGTGCCAGAGTTCGGCAGCCTGGAACAGTTGTGGAGCAGTGGGACACGCACAGGATCTATTATCAGAGCACTTGCATGGCTCTTAGCTCTGCCACTTATTAACTGTGTATCCGTGGTTAGTCACAACCACCCCCTCTGCCTGCCTCAATTTCCTCACCTGTAAAACGGGATTAGTGATCTGGGGGTCAGAAGAGACAGGTATGTGAAAGCACCTTATTAACTGTAGAGACCTGTATGAGGAAGGGCTATCAGCTATTCTCAGATTGTGCAAATATACTCTCCCTAAAAATCTGGGTGGCTTCTGGTTGGGAAGATTCATGCTTCTTCGTTTTTGGATTTCCCAAACCTCACGATATGTGGCATTTGATGAGTACCTCAGTGAATACTTGTTAAATGCATAAACTGGAAAATTGGAAGGGACATCCCTGAGGTTAAGACATCTGTCTTCCCTCCAAGCTAAAAGGAAAAAGAGAAAAAAAATCTATAGAAAGTTTTAATCGATAGAAACCTTGGAATCCTTAAGATAAGTTTTTAAATATTTAGTATTTTCTGAACAGAATGTGTGCACATGTAATTGTGTGTGTGTGTTGATTATTCCCTCTGCAGCTAGAAGTCTACATTAAATTTGAAATGGGATATGAAAAACTTTTGGCTCTTGCAAAAAAATATATGTGATTATATTTTGTTCAGCATTAAGAGAGTAGAGACGGGCTAATAGGCCATGCCTGGGTTCTCATTTTTGATTCATAAGTCTTACCTTTGTTTGTTCATTCATTCAGTCCTGGCAACAAATGATTCTGTGCAAAAGCCAAGCCTCGTTACAAGGTGAAAAATGTCTGATCTGGCCTTTTGGCTGGCAAACTCCCTCTGATCCTTCCAGATTTTATTGCCTCTGGGCTTTGAAACATTTGAAATCCTACTCCATGTGGCATCTCCCATCATCCCTTATTTTCAGTTTTATAACCTTAGAGATAAAAATGCTGAGACTTCCACCAATAGATAATACTCCTAAACATTGGGATACACTGGGATTCATTGGGATATCTGGGATATGTTGCCGCTGGAATCCTCCACAAATCCCACTTCTGACAAGACTGTCCATGTCAAGTCTGAGTCCACATGGAGAATGGCAATGGCTGCTTTGGTCCAACTTTGAATTCTAGATAGTGCCCATTGGACTTTCCCCTCCCCATCATCCCCATGGCCACTGTCTGTGACTGTACCCAACACAACTGCTCTGTCTTCCCCACCTCTAGGTATAACCCTGCCCATCTCTCACTTTCTCGTCCCTCACCTCTTCTCCCCTCTCCTCCCCAGCACCTTCTTCTCCCTTGTCTGTTCCAATTTTATACTTAGTTCTCATGCACCAGACCCAGGCTGGGAATGAACAATGCCCCCTGCAGTGCCTGCTGTTCCCAACTGCTCACCACACCCCCTGCCCTTCGTCCCCTTCCGGCACGTCCCAACCACCGCACACAGCCCCTTGCAAATACACATTCCTTCCCAGGCTTGATGCTTCAGTTTTTTTCTCCCTTGGTTGCTGCCTCTATCAGGCTGGCGGCTCCATTGTTATTATGATCATATATTAAGTTTAATGTGTCCACAAGGCATTTTACACACTCATAAAATCAGGCCCTCTAAGAGCTCCCTGTGCTGAAAAGACAACGGAAATACCGTCCTAGGTCTTAGCTGGTGCATCGTGTCATTATGGCCTCTAAATGTCCAAAGCCAGATAGTGGTTGTTTATTGTTGTTTGTGTTACTCTGGATGATAAAAACAGCATTTTGAAGAGGTCTAAATAATTTTCCAGCTTATAAGCAGAGTCCAAGTGTCGATTACCTCCATTTGGGCAGCATCCCACAATATTAGTGATATTAATAATAGGTGACATTTATCGAGTACATACTATATGCTAGACTGTGCACTAAACATTTTACATGCATTTTGCTACATAATCTGCCCAATGACCTGTGCAACAGGTAGTATTTAATTTAGAAGTATTTAATAAAAGAAAGAAATTGAGACACACAGAGAAGTAATGAGTTCAAAATCAAGCAGCATAGAGGTGGGAAAACTGGGATTATTCAAACCTAGACTGCCTGGTTCAAAAGCATTAGACAGTCACACAGACTGGCATTAGAAGAGGTCTACTTAGGAGGTCTAGGGACTAAATGAGTCAAAGACAGGTGTGGCAGGTTGAGTGGGTGTTGTTGATGTGCTCTTCTCTCTCCAAAAGTTCGCCCAAAGACCCTCCTCTGTCAGATCTAACAAGGAGTCAAGTACCTTCAGGAACTGCATCCCTTACAGAGTTTATCTTTATTTCCCCTGACCTAGGAGACAAGCGACAACAGAGTAAAGGACTCAGACAAGAGCAAATCTCCTTGCACAGTGGGAGTTGTATGTGCTGCAGACCTGCACAGGAGATAAAAGAATAGTAAATCAGATGATCCTTTTACAGAATACTAGCTCCTTAAAGAATCTTAGGTGCTCTCCAGTCCAATTTTCTAACAGAGGATAATGGATTGATTAGCTGAGTGATTTCCATTGCTTCTCTCTCCCCTTGCTCCTTCAACAAATATTTTGTACTTCATCCTTTTCCTTCTTTGTTCCTCATTTTTCTACTCAAGGCATCTATAATCTACAGTATGAGTTTGCTTGGAAAACGTTGATATCAATGAAGTACAATGAAGTACTATTTTTAAGTATGAGAAAACCAGAGCTCAAAGAGGCTGTTATTTTCCCAGAGCCATGGAGCCTGTTTAGTGCAGAGCTGGGACAAGATTCACACTTCCTGGCTCACAGGACAGTGCACTTCCCAAGCAATAGCGGAAAATAAGAACACCTTCCCTTCCCAGATTATGTCCAGTATAAGGACGGGCTGCTAAACCCATACTAGCAGCATCCCATTTCAAGTACTCACCTTCCTCAGAAGTCTCCCAGAATTTCATTTCACACAAACACTTTTGCCAGAGAGACTCCAAAATGTGCCAAGATAACTATCATGTCCCACCTGACATTTGCTCCATCTCCACATCCTCAGTCCCACAGCCAAGGAGGGGGTTGGGCGGGCTTGCTGCTGTCCAAGGTGCTGGTCAGAGCAACATAAAAGAACATACTTCACCTCAAGGCTCCAGGAGATGAGGTAACTGAAGGGTAAAACATTCACTGACGCATAAAGACTCACAGAACAGAAAATAAGGCATTGTTCTGGGAATTCAGTATAAAATGACAACTAAGGAAAATGTTATGCCTGTCTTCATACAGTCTGTCTTCTAGTGAAGAGTCAGATAAACAAGTACCCAAATGTGTCAGCTGGGACTACCTCTCAAAGACCTGAAGGATGAGAAGGAACAGTCATGTGAAAATTGGGGGGAGACAAGCCCATGGGCAGAAATGATTTACCAAAAATTCCTGCATGTGGAGAAATATCGGCACTCAAAGGAATCTCTCTGATAGTCCAGTGGGACAGGACAGTAGAGATGATAATGAAGTGGCCAGCAGCTAGATTGGACAGGACTATATAAATCATAGCATACAGCTTAGGCTTTCTTCTATGTGCAATAGGAAGCTATTGAAGAGTTTTAACTACAAAGAGATGTGATTTCATTTATACTTTAAAATAATATTTTATTATGGAAAACTTCAAATATATACAAAATAATCAAAATAGTATAATGATTTTCCATGGACCCAATACCCAGAGCCAATAGTTTCAACACTTTGCCTTCTTGTATCATCTATATTTCCACCCACTCTCCACCCTCCCACTCACTTATTATTATTTTTACAGTTGCACATTCCTATTTTAAAGTAAAATGCACTTACAATGAATCTTAGCTGTAGTATTTTGACAAAAGAAACCCACATTCTTATCACAGGACATTTTCATCTTTCCAGAAGTTCCTTCATGCTCCCTCCCAGTTAAGCCCCACCAACTCCCCACCTCTGGAGGCAATGATTATTCTTAACTATTTACCTTAGATTAGCTTTGCTTGTTCTTAAAAACTTACATTCAGGGACTCATACAGTATTATTTTCTGTCTCTGGCTTCTTCCATTCAGCTAGTGTTTTTGAGATTCATCCATTTGCGTGTATCAGTAGTTTGCCTTTTTATTTATTTATTTTTAGCTGATTAGTATGCTATCGTATAAATACACAATATGTTTGTCAATTAACTTGTTGATAGACATTTGGGTTGTTTCCAATTTTTGGCCATTGTGAGTAAACCTGCTGTGAACATTATACAGTTCTTTCTGTGGACATATGTTTTTCTTACTCCCAGATAAATACCTAGGGGTGGAATTAATTTATTCTTTTTTTAAGTATTGGGAAAAGAGTGGAAGATGCAGGAATGCTGGCAAGAAAAACCCTTCAGAGGCAATTACAATAGTTAAAGGGAGAGATTATGATGGTTTACATGGGGAGGGGATTATAAGAAGGCTGGAGGGAGGCAGATTGAAAATATGTATTGACGAATACAATCAATTATTGCTGGTAAAGTGCAGGGGCATGAGAAATGGAAGCATTAAAGATGACTAATAGATCTCTGGCTTGATTAAAGTGATGGCACATTGGGTTATTTTCCTGCAGTTGATAAGGTGTGGAAAGAAAAATAATTTAGAGGGCTTCCAAAACAATTTAGAGGGTTTCACTCTGTAATGCATGAGACCGCCAAGAGCAGGCATGAAGCGGGCACTTAGAGGTAGATCTCAGGGAAAAGGCAGACTCACTGTTACCCTTACATGCAGGTTCCACCTTGCCCAGATCCAGTCTGTTCCCAAAAATACCTGAAGATCTAGTAAAGGGATGGAAAATGGCTATTTCATGGTAATTTATTACTCTGGTAAATTGGTAGAACACTGTGCAAAGGAAGATTCTGAGACCATTTTGGGGGTTGGTAGGCAGGAAGGAGTGATGTGGTTGATAAGCAATGTCTTCCATGGTGGGAATGGAATCATAGCATGATGGAACCCAACTCAGATATTGTCTATGCCTGATCAAGTAGAAATCCATGACTATAACAATTTAAATGTGAAGAATCTGTTCTAGAATAACCAAGCATTAATAATACAGACCACAGCCCAACCTATGCAAAGATACCGATTGACCCTGTTTTTTAAAAAAAAAGTAACAGGCCCAAAATGGAGTCACTTGCACTAAGCCCCATGTCAGCAAATCAAGACTTACACGTAATCAAGCTGCAGTTACAGTCTTTCCCAGGAAGTGATTTTAATCAGCCTATCTGTAATTACCTGGTCAGCACTAAGGTAATCTGCCTGACAGATCCCCACCTTCCCCCAAAAGAAGGTGGCCTTGCCTGAAACAATCCACTCTTTGCTAGAACTTTCCTTTTTCCACCCCTTTTGCCCTTCAAGTCATCCCTTTTGTACAGCTCCGTGGAGATCCCTTCTGCTTGCTAGATGGGAGGCCGCCTGATTCATGATACAGTGCGTAATGCCATTAGACCTTCAAATTTACTCAAATTTTGTTTTTGAACACCCAGTCCTGGAGATTTTTACTTATTTCCTTCATCAAAGTACCTACTAATTCAGTATACTACAAGTCTTCAGTAAATGCCTTTGACCTTTGGCCTGATCCTCAAATTGCAAAACTCCCAGAATATACTGAGTTTCTCAACTTCAGCTGAAATCCCCTCATGTCTGGAGGTTAAACAATCCATTCTTGTGAAAACTCACTCCAAAGGATTTCAAACTTTTGACTACAGTGATGAGTCATTTAAATACCATGAGGAAAAGTCAAAGAGTAGATTAGACAGATAGTCAATGTGCAACAGTTGGCTCCGTTTTCCTTCCCATGGAAGGCATGAGTGAGTGTTCTTGCTATTAATAAAACCACCTATGCATTTATTAATTCATTCATTGAATCACCAAGCTTTTGTTGAGCACCTAATTCCTACCAGGTACTTGGACCTGAGTAAAGAGACAGGTAAGTATGGGCATTGCCTTCACAAAAGCTTACCTAACATGTAAAAATATCCCAAGACAGGTGGATAGATTACTTTTTTAATATCCTAAAGCAAATAAGAAAACATTCCTCAGAGGATGGGAGTCTAACCTGAGTCTTGAAATAACGTTCAATTAAAACTTTCTCTGGAAGAAATGCTGGGAAAGGGCCTTCCAAGCAGAGAAGCCAGCATGGAACAAAGCTGCACATGTAATGGAGCAAAGCTGACTGCTGCTGATGCCTGATGAGAGCGTGGCTGGGGAAACAGGACAGACCCAGGAGAGACAGGCAGGGTCTGAGTGATGACTGCCTTGCTCTTTGGCTGTACTGCAAGCCAGTATGGAGTATTAGCAGGGGAGGGACGTGATCAGATATGTATCTTAGGAAGATTGCTGGGGCAATGCTATGACTGCAAGAGAGGTGGGGATACAACAAAATGCAGGCAGGAGGCAGGTGGCAGTGAGGAGGCAAGAAGGAAGGGGGCAAGGCTCTAGACCAAGGCATGATGGGTTCTGGCTGCAGCTCAGGATCAGTGGTAGTGCTTGGCGATAGGAAGGGGAGAGGAAGGTAAAAACTCAGATGATATCTGAAGAACTGGCAAGATGTAGCGATTACATGGATGGTCAGAGTGTGAATGTGAGAGAGTATGTGTGGCTGGAAATAGGAACTTCACAGTGTACCGGGCAGGATATTTTGAGAATGCCTGGGCTAGAACCAAAGTCCACTTAATTCCAAAGCCAATATTCTTTGCCCTTTTCCACACTCCCAGGCAGCTTCACACCCGCTACCACCTCCTCCAGTAGCCGCCACAAACCTCTCTACAAAAGTCCGTAGCCCTATGGCTATTTACACACACACACACACACACACACACACACACACACACACACCCTTCTACCCATGGATGCATGGCCAAATGCTACTTTTTCTTCAAACCCTAATTCAACTGTCTTCTCATCTAAGAAAACTCCAAGATCCCCTTACCTGAAAATAATATCTTTCTAAACTCTAAACCCTATTATTTACCTTACATCTCTTTTTACAGTTTACCATAGGTCTGAGTCAGTTCTGTACATGTCATCTTCTACCTACACTATGAGCTTCTGAGGCTGCCCATGGGAGTTCACCTCCGAGTCTTTTCGGGGATCTAATTGTACTGAACATTATAACCTCTTGGCGTTTACAGTGTGTTCTTACATGTGTCACCTCACCGGACTGTCACAACTGCCTGGTCAGGTTTATCAGTTGTGGATTAGAAACATCTTATAGATGAAGCAACAGAGTTTGGAGGGGATCCAGATCTTCTGATCCGTCCTCTTACCTCTGTGGCCCTCATTCCCAGGAACACCCACTGTGAACGGGATGCCAGAGCTTCCTGGAGGAGGCGCATTATTAAAATAAATCCTCAGGTCAGATTTCACTGCTGTGGCACTGGCTGCTCCATTCCGGGGTGGGCAGCAGGCCTGGGATGCTGTCCCTGGGGCCTCCTTCTCTTTTTCTCCTCTCCCACCCACTGACTCTGTAGGTCCCAGGGTAATGTGTTAACTGTTCCTCCCACATATTTAGGGACAGGGCTGCTCCTGCCTTCTTTGTGGGAATGTGTAGATGAGCTAGGAGGGATGGGTTTGCCATGTGATGGCCTCATGCTCACTGAGCGCTTACCATGGGCCAAGCGCCGCAGTACCACTCCAAGCACACCTTTGGCTTCTCTCCCAATAACCCACTGGGTAGGCATTACAGCTGCGCCCCATAGCAGAGGAAAGTGCTCCTTGCCAAAGGTCACACCACAAGTAAATGGAAGAACCAAGATTCAAACCATTTTCCATCTGTTTCCAAAGTCTGTGCACTTCCCTGGACTCTATGCTGCTTTTCAAAGCAAAAAGCCCTCTGGAGGATGTTCTTACCGGCTCCTTGATGTCCAGAGCAACCCTTCTCAAGCAGGCTGTTGGAATAAGGAAGGGATTTGCCTACCGTCCTGATCGGTGCTTTCCGAGAAAGAGGGAGTTAAGCAATTGTAAGGTAAGCAGGGGCAACAAGAAGAGTAGAAAAGTGGAGATGAAAGGCAAGAAAGAGCAGTCAAGATTGAGAACCCTGAAGAGAGCCCACTTAGTTTGACTCTGGAAGTTCCTTCTCCTAAGCAGTAAGCATAAGAAATGTTTTCTGGGTGCTAACCACTGCCAGCCACTCTTCTATGTGCTTTGCATGCAAGAAATGTATCTAACTCACAATATTCTTGAGAAAGTATTGGTATTTTCTGCAACTCTAGGTGAGGAAATAGAGAAATGGAGGTTAAGTATTTTCCCCATGGTCCTGTGGGTGCTAGACTTCAGAACTGGTTTTTGAGCCCAAGGAATGCCAGTCTACAGTCCACACTTCCACCACAGAATGACTGTGACTAGAGTATGCCCGGCTAAGGGACATGAAAATCTCAAGTCTGAAGTCATGATCCCAACCCCCAAAGGATAAAGGAGATGACAACCTATGGAGACAGCATTGTGAGGACCACGGGCAAGAACCCTGAGCCACCAGGTAGTTAAGTCATTCCTCTCTATGAAAATCCCCCCAGTGATCTGTACAGGCCAGTGGTTCTCAGCCCCAGCTGCACATTAGGATCACCTGGGGAGTTCTTACCAAACACTGCTGCCTGGGCCTCGTGCCAAACCGATGGAATCAGAACCTCCTGAAGTGGGGACTCAGTGCACATATTTTTTTAAAGTTCTCCAGGTGATTCTAATGTGTAGTCAGGGCTGGGACCCACTGATGCAGGTTAATGTAAAGGGGCCACGGCTCAGGAGAGCTAGCCTTGCTTAGCAGTTGACATCTTCCCAGGTAGACTGCCAAGACATTTTCATGAAAGCTCTGCAGCCACCAAGTGCCTCAAGGACAGGCGCTGGGCCCCCCGCCCCCCACGATCATGCAGGTGTCATCCAGGACACGTATCCAAATGAAGAATTGAGTCATGGAATTAGGGGGCTGGCTGGGACCTCACTGATCATCATGTCCAGTGTTTTTTACGGTGTTCTTCGGAGCTCTAGGAGTCTGTGGAATGACCAGAGGGGCTTGCCTTGGGGTGGGGGTAGAGGTAAAAGTCACTGGCTTGGCATAGTCTCCAGGGAACTTGAAACTAAAGAAGGTCAGCAAGACCACCCAGAAAATGGCTTAGGATGTCTTCCAGCTCCTTGGTTACAGGTAGAATTATTTATTATTAAGCCTCAGCTCTGGGACAAGCCTATTTGTTCAACCTCAATTGCAAGAGATCTAGAATGACAGCACCAGCATTCCAATTTAGGACCTGAAGACTGCACACTGCTGTCCCCAGGCCACTGCAATAGTGGCCACACCTTCTATTCCCTGGGGTTCAGTGTGCACAGGTCTACCGTTCATTACAGACCTCGGTATCTTCAAGAATAGGAATTTAGCATTATATTTCTTTTTATCTAACTAAGATCCCACAACCCCACACCAAGTACATAGTAGTTGGGTAGATTCTTGGGTCGATTAAATACTAAAGCAGACATCACTTGCTCCCTGAACTTCTTTGTAGTGATAACAAGATATACAGAAGCCTGGGTATATACAAGCATGTACTTTAAGAAATAAGAAATTGAGAAAAGAAATACAAATAGTCAATGGCCATGTGAAAAGATTTTCATCCTCACTGAAATGTAAAGGAAAGAAAAATTTTTACAACACAATGTTCTGTTTTTTACTCATCAATTGGCAAATGATTTAGAACACTAATACCCAAGCCCAATGGGGGTGCAGAAAAGCAGCAATCTCAGAGACTGATGGTGGCCACGTAAATCAGGAAGGCCTTTTGGAGGACACAGTGTATGACAATTATAAGTTTGGATTCACTTTGACCCAATAATTTGCTTCTAAAAACCTACCCAAAGTAGATTGTTGGATAAATATACCAAATGCTGTTTATGATTCTTTTAAAAATGGCAATAATGTAACCTAGTTGTCCTTAAAAATAGGATTGATTTAATAATAGGCTGCACAAAATATTATGTGTGCAATGGAATAATATGCTGCCATCAAAAAGGATGAGAAAGTCCCTTAATGACTAATAGAGAAAGCTGTTCATGATATATTGTTAAATGAAAATCCAGAAATCATATCATATTTAATATAAACTATGATATAGGAATATCTAGATATCCAGATATGTAGGTAGGTAGATAAAATTATCTTTGAGGGTAAACATTCAATTGTTAGTCCAGGTGGTAGAAGACGCTCCAATTTCCATATTACATCCTTCTTTATTATTTAATTTCTTTAAAAATCTACAGAGATTGCTTGCTTTTAAAATCCAATAAATCTATATTTCAAAACTAAGGCCAAGAAGTAGACGCAGTAGTAAAGGAAGAACAAGAGATAGGTTACAGGTAAACCCCGGCCCCTCTGGGCAAGGGGCAGAGGTGCTGTCACCTCTGAGGATGGACGCCCCATCCTCCTTCCTGAGGTTCTCCAATCATCCTCTCTGTGGCTCTAAGATCTTAGTGGGCAGGTACTAAATCAATGTTGGAAGGAAGAATGAGGAAGAAAAAGAACAGGGAAGAGAGAGGGAGAGAGGGGATGAGGGACCAACTGTCTCAGTTTGCCTAGACTGAGGGTTTCCGGGGATGCAGGGAAGACCTTCAGTGCTAACACCAGGAAAAATCCCAGGACAAGTTGGTCGCCTTGGCAGGAGGAAGAAAGATGCTCATCCCTCCCCGGCTTGAGAACTTACAGTAGCTTCTAATAGCCTGTTCTGCAGCATGAGAAGTTGGTGCTAGATGTCAAGAAAGATGTATTCCAATCCCAGTTCTCCCACTAAATAGCTTTGTGACCTTAAGAAAGCCACTAGCCCTCTCTGGGCCTTAGCTTTTTCTTATAAAATGAGGGGGTAGAACCAAATGGTTTGAAAATCCTTGAAGTTTTCTGACTCTGTAACGAGACTTCCATCCAGGCTCTGGCATTATCCTCACGGTGTTTCTGCATAAGAATGCTCATTGTTTGTTTCTTGACTATGGACGCTTTTCAAGGGTAAAGGCTATCTTTCTATATATATGTGCCCACACCCCCAGGCAACCATTTTGCAGAATGAAATGAGGATAGAGGGAGGCTTTAAAAGTAAAAAAGGCAGAGGCTCTGAAGTCAGAATGGTTTAGAACTGAAGCCCAACATGACTAAGCCATCCTTTGACCTCAGGTAAAATTATTGACTCTCTTTGGGACTCAACGTCCAATTTTTTTCAATGATAATAATGAAACTTAATTAACAGGACTTGTGCCAGTTAAGGACAAGCTTGACCCACAGCAGGTGTAGACTGAGCAGGATGTACTGGCCAAACTATAGAAAAAGATGCATGACATGTGACACCTGTGTTCCTTGGACACAATTTTTGAATGATAAACTTCAGACCAGGAAAGTTTGAAAAGCTGTATTCACCTTTGGTTGACATTAATTCATCAGTGACTATTTACAGTGTGCATCCCAAGCTAAACTGGTGGACATATGAATGCGGCCTTTGAACTGACCACAGGGGAAAAGCGACGACCCCCTGGGAGGTGATCTTACAGACACTAGAAGCCTTTCTTTAGGCCTATTGGGTACCCAAGGGAGCAAAATCTGGGAGTTTATGCAGAAAGGATATTATCAGGTTTTGGGAAAGATTCCAGATGGGTTCTGTTTGAGACCTTTCAAACCTTCATTCATTCAGATATGCGACTCTCTCTCCCTCTTGAGCCATAGGTAGCATACCCTCATGGTGCCTTCTAGAAGCTCAAAGGACATTAACCCACATGGTCCAGGGAGAGAGGGTAAGTCAAAAGCCAGAGCCTGGAAATAATCACTCTGTGGCCACACTGGGGAGGGATTCCAAGTCTCTACCAAGAAAGCAAGAGCTGGAGAACACCATGGGCCTCCAGAGTGCAGCACGCATAGGCTCTCAGGGCTAGGAAACTTGCTCCTAGGAGGGACTGCTGACCGCTTCCCCCACCGCTACCACACTATACAGAAAGTAAGGCAATAAGGAGATCCACACCCCTCGTCATCATGGACTCACAAGCAGATCAGAAACCAAAATGGTTTGTGCTCCATAATTGCTAGTGTCTTCTCATGGTAGTTCACTGCATGATCCGCGATACACCCCTGCTCTTGAACAGTCTGATGTTCCATTCCCATGGAGCTGATAACAGATGGACTTAATTGGTGACTTTATCCCCACTGCTTCCAGACCAAACATACCCATTAAACTCTGTGGCCCAGTCCTCAACAGATCCCTCAAAACTCAAACTGTAAAGCCCAAGGCAGGTGCGAAACATTTCTCAGAAGTCCAGAAATCAGTAGGTACCCACCCAACTTCTCATATGGGCACAAATTGTTAAATGCACCATCTTGGGTGATGATTTGGGATTAGGCCAACATCTCCATATCCCTGGAGTAAACACAGAATAGGGAAGTGGGGTGGGAAGGAGTGCGATATATTCAGGTGTTGGGATATACCTAGGAAGGGCAAGAACATAGACCTAGATTCCCTGATCCATCACCCAGTCAACGCATGACCTTGGGGTACGTCACAGCCCCTTGCTGGGACTCATCTTCCCCATATGTAACTTCCGTGGATTCTCGCTTTCTATCCCAATCCACCCACTTCTCTCCATCTGCACTGCCCCCTCCTGAGACCAATTTACCAGGCCTCTTAAGTGATGTCCTTCATGGCCTCTCACCTTCCCTGAGGTGATAGTTTCACCTACCTGGATAATCAGGGAAAAAATAACAATATGGATGTTCATAAAAGAAGAGGAGGAGGAAGAGAGGGGAGAAAAGAGGAGAAAATCATTACTTATAGTCTCAAGTTAAGACATTTTTCAGCAAGTCAGGGAGAGGAAGGAAGAGAAAGATTCTGGTGAAGAAAAAATAAAGAATACACCTCACTGGAAGCGTGAAAGTATGGCTTTGGAGGGAAAATAAAATGGCAGCATGGGAGATATGGAAGGGCTGGCACCAGGCCACTGGGGCTGGAACGGCTGGTTCAGGATAGAATGAGATGCAGAGAGTCACTGTGTCTTAGGCCAAAATAAAGCTGGGGGCTCAGGAGTGAGGCCCCTTTCTCAGTAGCCATGCTGGTGCCGGGCTCGGAAGCAGGTGCTAGTCTTGAACTTGAAGGCAGGTTCGGCACCGTTCTGCCCCATCACAGCACTGCTTCAACCCCAAGGCAGTAATTCAGTCTCATAGGGGCTTCTAGACTCCCTCCATCTCACCCCAAGGCCCAGCAGCTGCAGCAGGGGAGAAGGGCATTTTGGAAATCACTAGGTTGTTTGAAAAACCCAATTAAGCAACCCAGCAAAGAAGGCTGTACTTCCCCATATTCTAGAGATAAGGAAACTGGAGCTAGGGGAATTTTTAAGGCCATAGTGTTAGGATGTGGTGAAGCCAGTATAGAGCCAGCAGAAGGGGAAGCGGTCAGCAGTCCCTCCTAGGAGCAAGTTTCCTAGCCATGATATTTTAATAACTTGTACTTTTCCCTTGGTTCTAAAAGCAATATATTAATAGGAAAAATATATAAACTAATAAAACAACAAAATGAAAGTCACCCATAACCCTCTACTCAGAGAGGAATAAAATTTTTGTACATTTCTTTCTAGCCTTCTTAGTTAATCTACCTACATATTTATTTTATTTACTTACTTACAAAGTAGGATGGTATTGTATATACTGTTAAAATACTTTCAAAGAAATTTTAGGTGATGGACAATTTCTCTCCAGCCATTATATATCCTTGAGAAACTGACTTTATTTGCTACATAGCAAAATACCATAGGGCTACACCATAGTTCATTTGACTTTTCTTCTCCTCTTGGACATTTAAGTTGCTTCCCACTTTTCGGGCTCTATGAAAGACTTTAAGGAATGTCACAGGATAACTTTTATGGGCCCCAGCACTAAACTTCTTGATTTCAAGGAGAGAGCAGCGTAGACATACGGATTCAAGAAGAAAAAATATATATGGAAAACCATATAAGTACTACAATCATAGGGCAAAGAACTGGAGGGCATGGGGGAAAGTAAGACGAACGTAACTTGGTGGGATCCAGTAAGGTTTCACTGAGAAAATGACACCGCCTCTGGAACAGGGGTCAGAAAACTTCCACAAAGAGCCACAGCAAATATGTTATACTTTTCAGATGGGATGGTCTCTGTTGCAACAACCACTTAGCTCTGCCATTACAGCACAAAAGAAGCTACAGATAACAGGGAAATGAATGGGTATGCCTATGTTCCAATAAAACTTTATTTGCAAAATAAAATCATTTGACCCACCAGCCATAGTTTGCCAACCCCTGATTTAGAACACCAAAAAATAGAGATTTTGTCAGGGCCTTCTTAGAGGGGGGACAATTCAGCTGGAAGGAACAGCAAGGGCAAAATGGAGAAAGTAAGTACCGAGGGGAGAAAGTTAGGTATTTAAAGGTTGGCTAGTACAGGTTGGTGTTCCAGTCATAGAGGGTCTGAATGCCAGGCTGAAGTCTAGGATTTTACTGCATAGCAAATAGAAAATCCGTTCATTTTCTTGAAAACATTTGAAAGTATTGGGGATACATACTACTTCCAAGATGACAGCCAGCTACCTCTGAGCAATTATGGGGAGGGTTCCAAACCTACAAACACTGATTTTGGCTTCATCTCTATTTGGTTTCCTGTTTTCTTCGTACCTCCTATAGCATCTTATAACTCACTCCACTTCAGTATATCCAGAAGCCAGAAGTTACCCAGCTGGAAGAAACAGGAGTGGAACAGAAGAAGGGGAAGGAGCTATTTTTTGGCTGCTTCTTCACTGGACCATGAATGTCAGCACAGGGGCTGGAGCCTGAGGGAGGGCAGGTGTGTGAAGTCAGCCGACTCCCTGGCCTGGAGAACACACTGCCTTCTGGGTATGCACCTCTCCGTCTCGCCTGTCTGCGCGGCAAGCCAACACATGGCCTTCAGGTCCGTCTCTTCCCACAGCTCCCATCTTGGTCTAAGACACAGACTGTCTTGAGTGATCTCACAGTGAGTAGTGTCACATCACCTGGGAACCTGTTAGAAATGCAGAATCTCAGGCTCCATCCCAGACCTAGTGAATCAGAAACTCTGTGGAGGTGGGCCCGCCCTCTGTGCTTTAACACACCCTCCCGGTGATGGTGACGCAGACTCAAGCTTGAGAGTTGCAGCTTAGGATCCCGTGACCCACAGCAGGGTTCCATCCGAAGGGGCCAGGCAGGTGCTACTGAGCAGTATATGCAACGTAATCCTTCTGGGTAGTTACAACTGCCATTTAAAAGCTGCGGACGCTGAGGCTCTGATATACTATTAAATTCGATTTGGATCTGGGTCTTCATTCCAAAGCCCAAACTACTGACCACGATGCTCTAGTGTCTTCTTTTTACAGACATGGCTTGCAGGTCCTCGGGAGAGTGCTTCTCCAAAGGCCATCATGATTTATTTACTTAATAAACATTCACTGACCACCTCTCCTGTGCCAGACAATATCCTCAGGTATTACATATATTACAAAACTCCATCCTAGCCTAAACCCTCTGAGTAGGCAACTCCCTCAGCACTTACAGAGCCGGAAACACTGGCTTAGGAAGACAGTGTGACTTATTTCAGAGCTACTCTAAAATTTCACAAAGGATGCATTGCTGGCTCAAGTAAGCAGGGGTGGCTTTTTGAAGAAGGTGCACACTAAACTGGGAAGAACCCCGTGCATGTGCAAGAGGAGAACCCAACAGCCTTGGTGAAGTTGTGCGGGCTCGATGTGCTGACGAGGACTCTGTGGGGTTCCAGCGGTTGTGGCCCCGTGTGGACTGTGCGTGGCTCAGGCCCCAGCCCAACTCCCAAGACCTCCCAGGGCTCTCACACAGTTAACAGAAAGCGCCGTCTCCAGATATCCTAGGTCTGAGCTCCATTTCTTCCACTGCATTGGCTGTGCGGCCTTGGGTAAGCTACATGCCCTCTCTGGAGCTCCGTCTCCCCATCAGTACAAGTCTCAATCAGTGGATTTCAAACATTTTTTTGAAGTTGCAAAAGTCTTTATTTAAGCAATATCGTACGTGGAACCCCAATACATGGCACAGTTTAAAAGTACACTTGTTCTGGTTGACTGGAGGACAGCAGGGCGGGAGTGGAGAGCTGACCACTGTCGGCCTCCCCCCGACCCCCAAGCAGGAATGGCGGCACCATACAGAGAAGTCACAACGGCCCACCCAGTCTAGCGTCCATCGCCACGTGACACCTCCTGCAACTGTCCCCCTTACCCCTTGCAGTCACACTGGCCTTGCTAGTCCTTGAACATAAGAGTCACAAACCCTCCTCGGAGCTTCTGCGCTGGCTGTTCCCTTTGCCAGTATGCTGTCCCTCCAGACATCCTCACCTCCTTCAAGTCTTTATTCAAATGCCGCCTCTCAGGGAGGTCTAACATGCCCCCTGCTTAGAGTCACGACCTGTCTCCCACACTGATGCTGCCAAACCCCTCTCCCTGTCCCACGGGGTTTCCTTTTCCCAGGCCCTGGCCACTCCAACTTCACGACTACCTTTCACTGTGTGCACTGCCTGTGGCCCGTCTCTCTGGGGAGCACAGAGGCTCCTTGAGAACAGAGATCTTTGTTTTATTCACTGACATATCCCGAGTGCGGGCAGCAGGGCTCAGGACCCCGCGGGCCCTGACAGGTATCTGCCGTAGTGGAGACGGGAGCTCCGCGGGCACTCACTGTCTGCAAGCTGTCCCCCTGCACTGTGCTCGCGCCCCCGCTCTCCCCATGCACTTTGTCTGCAGTGGGGCCAGGACCCAGAGGGCATCAAAGACAGCTCATCCTTCTGCCTCCCTGAGCGGAGCAAGGCCACTTGCTTTTTCCCTGCCCTTTCACCCTCCTTGGGCTCTGTAGTCAGTGAGGGAAAGGGAACAGTAGGAATGCTGGAAAAGGAAGGGAGGAGAGGAAGGAGGAAGGAGGAGGGAGCAGCCTGCAGAGTGGCGTGGCCCTGGTTGAGCTGCTGGCCTCCCCCAAGGCACCTCAGTGCACCCTCAGGAGGAAGAGGACGAGGGGCACGAGGCCCGCCCCTGCTGTGAGCCAGCTCTGGAGGTGGGCGTTTCCCAGGGGCTGTCTCATCTAGCCTCCTGACCACGCTGGGGTATGTAAGGAGCTGAGCCCCAGACACGTGAATCCAGGCCTGGCTCTTCCCTCTACCAGTGCTGTCCAAGGCGTACACACTAGGGAAATGGCTGCAGCCTCCTCAGGGGGCAGGGAAGAAGCCAGGAAGCCTGCTGCGTGTGGCTTTGCGTTCCCCACCTCATTCCTCTCCCGGAGCCAAGGCCCCAGATACACAGTTCATGACCTCTGGTCCTGGGCACCTGTCCTGTGATCCAGCCCCAGGAGGGAGGAGGCTTTTGCTCACGCTCCCTGAGCTCAAGTCACCACCAGAACCAAGGGGAATGTTTGCCCACATCGTACCCTTCACGGCAGGCGCCCATGTTGGCTGTGAAGTCATCAACCGAGATGTTTTGTCTGGCTGAGCTTTCGGACTGATTGGAAGTCTCCAGAACCTGAGCTCCTCCTGGCGCAGCTCTTCCTGGAAATGGTTGCCATGGAATGCACAGCAACGCAGCCTTCACTGTCAGAACTAATGAAAGTTAGAGAGCTCTTAGGGAAAGCATTTTTTTCTTTGCACACAATTCCACTCTTCCAGTGAGGTGTTTGCGTGTCTGCTCTGTTTGTGCGATGTTAATTGCATCCTCATTGTAATTCCTTGCCCACTGCCATCACCTCCTTTTGAGCTCCAGCCCCCGAAGCATGTCTTTTTGAGATAATGAGACCGAGTGATGAGAGAGCGGGCTCCCAGCCTCTCTCTGGAGTAATCTTCCCTGAGCAGGCCGTGGGGCTGCTGAAGAGCCTTCTGCGGCTCCCGTGACCCCAGGACACTGTGCTCAAGGACTCTCAGCCAGGTCCCAGCTCTACTTTGAGACCTAAATCCCTCTTTCCTCCAGGAATTCCAGGGCCAGAGTCACAGAGAGGGGGCCAGCTATACTCCTTGGTGACATACTCACATCTCTGTGCTGCCCGACACCTGCTCTCTAGAATGCCCTCCTGGCCCTCTAGGCTCACTAACTTTCAGGGTTCAGCTCCATGGGCCACCTCCTCTGAGAAGCCCTCCAGTTTGACTACAGGGAGATCTTGGTTCCTCCTAAGGGACAGGTCCCATTATAACTATCTTTAAACAGACGTGTCTTCCTCTCTAGACAGGGAGTTCCTTGAAAGCAGACCCAGCCTCCCATTTATCGCCAAGTTCCTGGAGTCTAGCACGGTGCCTGGCATTTAGTGGCTGTCCAAGACGATGCTGTTCACCTCTGCTCACTCCTCCCGTCCAGCTCATTGCAGGAAGGTGAGTACAGCCAGGCCCTGGGAGGGGTGGAGAAACATCTGGCGGACTGCTGGGTGCCCCGCCCGCCCACGACTGCCCAGCCCACCACAGGGGCATTGAGAAAGAGAAGCCAGGTCTGAGGCCATGGGAGCTCCTCCTGGCTGGTATTTATAGAAAGGTAATTAGCTCCTTCCCAGCACGCCGGGAGGTGCTGAGGGACAGTCTGAGAATCAGGAATGAGGAAAGCAAAGCGAAGGGATTTCCACAGAAACGGGAAGGGGCTCTGGAAGCAGGGGAATGGGAGCAGCCCCAGCTCTGGCGGTGCCTCTCACCAGTCCGCAGAAGGGCTCAGTGCTGGGAGAAAGATCTCCCAGGGAAGCCCCTGGGCTCTTCCCCTGTGGGCAAAAAGGCCCTCCTCCGCTTCAGTCCAGGCTTCAAAGGAGCTGTCTATTCCCAGCCCGGAGGCCCTGGTGGCGCAAGAGGTACCAGGCCACGGAGTCCCACAGGGTCTCAGCCTGGGCTCCTGAAGAGGCTCGCTCGCGGCCCAAGAACTGCGGGTTCCTTGGCTGCCTGCCCAGACACAGGGAGGGCGGGAGGCGATCTCTCTGCCCAGGGCAAGGAAAGGGTGGTGGGCCCGCCGGCCGAGGCTCCCTCCACCTTGGGGCTCTCAGCAGCCCTCACCCAGGCTCTCCCAGCCACCCTCCTAAGGGCTCGTTCAGTCCTTGCTGTCACATCCCTGCAGTGGGATCGCCACATTTCCACCAGAGTGATATTTCTAAAATACAGTTCCGATCATGTCACTTTTCTGCTCAAAATTCTTCAGCAGGTCGCCACGGTTTTCAAGACAGAAATTCTTAATACTCTGCATGGAATACATGCCCTGTCACACTTTAGCTCTCTGGCCACTTCCCCCTCTTCTCCGCCCCAGGACCAGCCTGTGCAATTCTCAGCTCCGTGGACCAAGCAGTGTGTGGTTCTTCAAACAGTGAGCTCTCTCTCCCCCCCAGGTCTTTGGCCATGCTCCTCCCACCACCTGGAAAGCTCCTTCATTCCCCCCTTGTCCTTCCTCTCCCCCTGCCAACTCCTCCCCACCTCTTAACCTCAATGCCAGAACCACTTCTTCTCAGGAAAGGCCTACGGGGCTCCCCAGGGAGACGGGGTGCCTCTCCGGTCCCCCATGGACCTTCCATGTCCGCAGCAAGTCATCTCGTGGCCAGAGTCATGGGCTTCCTGAGCTCTCCCTAGCTGTCTGCCAAGGCCTTCCAGGCAGGGCCATGTCGTGTTGATTTTTGTGACCCAACACCTAACAGAGAGCTGACACCCAAACGGGTGGTTTGAATATCACAGGACGAGGGCTATTAGGCTGAGGTGCCTGAGGCACACAGGGCACAGAACTGAAGGAGACACTCTCAGGGCTGTGCAAGGCAGGCTGGGCATGGACCGACCTGAGGGATTTTTCCACCCCTGCTCTTCTGTTTGGCAGGTCCCAGCCAGGCCGGGATGGCAGAAAGGGTGTCATCCATTAGGGAGAGGGACGGGAGAGGCCAGGTTTTCTGAAAGACCCTATCTCTGGCCCCATACAGAACGGAACGCATCTTCCCTGCTGTCAGAACCTCCAAGGAAACCTCCAACCCCCTGCATGGAGGGAAAGTCAGGGAAGGCTTGTCCCCACCCGGAGGCACCATCATCAGACCCCTGGAGTTTACCCACAACTCCAGGGGGCACCATTCACACATCCTGCTATGTCAGCCGAGCCTGCAGAGCTATGCACTGTGGTGGCCATGTGCACCACAACTCCTCAGCCAAATGCAACAGCAGCCCAGCTTTTCTGGCACTAAACGCAAAATACTCCAAAAACACCCTCACCGACAGTCCCAATGCATGAGAAAGGGGAACAAACTCAGTGCTTGCCAGCTGGTCCCAGAGACCACAAATGGTCAGCTTCTCTCACTTTCCAACAAGATGGCCTTGGCCAAAGACTCACGAGTCTCCTTCTCAGTGAAAGTGAGGTCCCAGATTAAGCCCACAAATGAACATTAGCCTGAGAGCTACATGCAGAGGGAAGAAGGGGCAGCCCCTCTAAAGTAGGACTGGGAGGGTCAGCAAAGCAGCAGGGAACCAGGACACTTTAGGGTTCTTGTACCCCAACCCCTTCATTTGTCAGATACAGGAACTGAGTTGTAGGATGAGAAGAGTCCTGCCCAACACCATCCGGTGCGTCAGGAACGAAGCAGACCCTTGGTGACTAGGCCAGGGCTCGCCAGCCACACCGCTGCTTTATGTCGGTGATGGCTCTGATGGGGTGGGACTGGCTGACACTGTTATAGGCCTGTATTCAGAATCAGCTTCGAAGAGCCACATCCTCTTGAGCACCTGCTCACTGATGGTCCTTCCAACCCCAAAGTGAAGCCTTGCCCATCTCCTAAAAAAGGGTCCAAAAATGTTGTGTTAATTTCCTGCACTTAGGCAAGGCTTTGACTAGCACCCTCTGGTGGCAACTACCTGAATCACCAGCATAAAACCCAGGAGAAGACGGGTTCCTTCTGGAGCCGAGCTTCTCTAAGTGTGGTCCAAGGACCAACTTGCACTGGAGACCCCTCAAATGCTTGTTAAAAATCTAGTTTTCTTTGAGGCACCTCAGACCTACTAAATCAGAACCCTGGAGTTGGAGATATTGACACACAATAAAATTTGAGAGCCAACCCCCAGCTCTCCCAGTAGGAAGATGGGATCTACTGGGTATCAAGTATTTGCTCACTTGCTGGACACTGTATATATACATTCCCTATAAATGATAGAAGAGGCATAAACCAAGGGCCACCGGACAGGGCTGAGGGTGGTATCTAGAGCCCACAACATCCAAGTCCTTCCCAAAGGGGGAGATGCATCCTTGACCTCCTGCTTGAATTCCCTCAGGTTCAAGCATTTCAGTCATCAGGACTGGTTGTATCGCCTTCCCCCTCAATTTAATCCCTAGTTCTCAAAACTTCTGGATCTGAACACTCTTGCTACATGTTTAGTTCTACCACTCACTAGTTATATGACCCCTGAGGCCTTGTTTTCTCTCTACAAGCCTCCATATTCTTCTATTGTCTTGCCAATGGGTTTCAGCCCCAGGCAAGTTCACTATGGATTCAGTGTGACCAAAGAAATGACAGTAGAATGTTCTTTGGCTGAAGGGTTTACTGCCAGCGGTAGGTCGAGCACTAGCATCTCTACCTCTGCCCAGAGCACTGGGCCGAGCTCTCTATATAGGGCAATAATAGCTTATTTCCTAAAGGTGTGGAAGCAGTAGCCTAGCAACAGGCCAATTACATCATCAGGTCGTTTAAGTTCAGTGAGGATTCTGGCCATAGGAACCCCAATTTCCCCACACTCCACTGCTCCAGGGATCATCGCTTTACAATCTACATGCTCTCAATCTTCCGCAATGGTCCCTGTGCGAGAAAGCCGGAGCACTGTAACCAGACTCCACAAAAGCAACAGAGGATAACAACTAAGAGATAATAACAAAAATTAAGATACAACAAGATTTTGATACAGCTAACAAAAATTATAATAATCCTCAAGCCAGAGGAAGTTCCCAATCCACAAAGACCTTAGGGGCGATAAGACATATGTTTTAATGACACCAACATAGGCAAATCTTGTCCATCAGGTAGGATGCATGCAAGAGAGTGATCCTGTGATAGGACTGTAGCAGGAAGGGAGTGCCTTCCAGGTCTAGTATACCATACTTTTACTCCTCTCCCCAGGGGGGGGTTACTGAAGGGTCTATATATAGTGCTACTGGAGGGGCATGCACTGGCCATAATGATAAAACAAAACTCCCCGTAAGATGCTCCTACCTTCTGGCCATTCAGGATATACTACTGTGACCTTTGGCGGCCACTCTGCTGTTATTCCAGGAATACACAGGAGGCCAGCTTCCAGGCCTTGTCCCCAAGGTGCCAGGAGAACCAGCCATCGTTGGTCCATGTGTCAAAAGGTCCAAGGCCACATCTGCTCAATGGAGTCTCCGGGGTTTAGTACAGTTGGTGCCACCAGCAAGATATTATTCTGGTGGCTGAACCTCAGCTTCAGCAATTCTTCCTTGGTTTGTACTTGCAGTTGTATAGGGGCGGCAGCCATATGTGCTAACATGTCTACGAGGCTCAGAGCTCCTTTTCAGGTTTCTCGTTCAAATGCCATAGCACTATCCATAAGTGCACTGACCATCCCCACAGACTGGTGGTACCTGACTTTAGTCTGGATTTTAACAAGCCATTGTGCCTCTCTATCATGCCTGCTGCAGTAGGATTGTATGGCACATGAAACTTTCATTTGATTCCTAACTGTTGCACCCATTCTTGCAGTGCATGTCCAGTAAAATGGATGCCCTGATCACTCTCAGTGGTCGGCCAAGAGATGCTCCAGGCCTCTTCTGGTCATCTGCTGGACTGCACAACGTATAGAGAAAGCAACCAGAAGTCCAGTAGCTGTGTCCACACAAGTCATGGCATACCGATATCCTTCTGACACAGGTAGAGGCCCAATATAGTCTATCTGCCACCTGACGAGTTGTATCAGCCCCTTAGCTATTGTCCCATGTTGCTGTGGAACTTGGTATAAGTCCCTTTTAGAGCATATGACACACTCCTGCCAGGCTCTACTAACTTCTTCAAAGGTCAAAGGCAAGTCCCACCAACGGGCTACAGCCCACATTGTCTTTTCGTCTGCATGCAAGAAACACTGATGTAACCACAGGGCTATATCAGAGGAAGGCTTTCCTTCTAACCAACGTATCTGGGCCAGTTTATCTGCTTCATCATTTTCTGGGGATGCCAGTGGCAAAATGACCCATCACATGGTATACTATAATTGTTTTGGTCTGACCACAGGCCCATAAGTCTTGACACAGTTCTTGTTCCCAAAGGGGTTGGTGACCAACCAGCCAGATGGCATGGTACCAGGTTGGTAGCCACAGGGTCAAGCCCTGATAGACAGCCCAGCTGTCAGTGCAGACAACTATAGGGGAGGGCTCCTGGCTGATCACAAGCCACACAGCCTGCAGCTCTGCCCACTGATAGCTCTTCCCATCACCATCTTCCATACAGATTGTCTCAGTCTTAGGATGGAAAGCTATGGCCCTCCATTTTGGGGGCTGCCCACGGCTGGAGCCATCTGTGTACCATGCATCTTCGGGTATAGGGGCTCTTCCCTCCTGATAGGGACACTCTGCTACTAATGGTTCTAAAGCAAGCTCTTCCTGCTTTTCACTAGTATATGTCACCAGTCCCAATAAGTGTTGGAGTTCTTCACTCAAGGGCCTACTAGAGAGGGCACTATGCTGCTGTAGGTAAGCACCCCACTAGGCCAGTGTGAGCATTTGTGTCACACCTCTCCATGGCTTTTGGGTCCAGTCTCATACCCACCCCAAGATTGGATAGGTGGTTATTACCTTTATCAGGGCCATTCCAGTGATGGGTTCTGTTGCCAACAAGGTGTGATACACGGCAGCCAGTTATTTTTCTATCAAAGTGTATCGTACCTCTGCCCCTTTCCAGAGTTGTGACCAGAATCCAATAGGTTGGTGAGTTCGTTCAAGCCACTGCCAGAGACCCCAGCCACAACTGTCTTCAGTCACATGAACATCCAGCTCACAGGGTCTTAATGGGTCTATCACACTCAGGGCCTGCATGGCCTTGGCTGCCTGTTTTGCTGTAGTAAAGGCAGATGCACATGTCTCATCCCAGTCCCACCTGATGCCCTTTCATACCAACCAGTATGAGGGCCTCAGAATTTGTGCCAAGTGCAAGATAAACACTCTCTAGTAGCCTAGAAGACCCAAAAACTCCTGCAACAATGCTACAGTTGTAGGGGTAGGATAGGCCTGAACTTTCTCCATGACTGCTTCTGGTATAACTTTGTTCTTACCTGACCAGATGAACCCGAAGAATTTGACAGACAAACCAGGTCCCTGAACCTTGGTACTGTTCACAGCCCATCCTTTCTCCTGTAGATGTTGCAGCAGTATAGGTGCTGCACCTTCTAGATCTGAAAGCCAATCAGACGTGAGCATAACATCATCAATATAATGGTACAGCTGCACCATTGGCAGTTTCTCCCATGTAGCCAATTCCTGGGCTACAAGTCCATGACAGATGGTGGGGCTGTGGAGGTATCCCTGTGGAAGAATGGTGAAAGTCCATTGCCATCCTTCCCATGTGAAGGCAAACTGTTCCTGACTTTCCTGCTCAATGTCAATGGAAAAGAAGGCATTAGCAAGATCTACCACATAATGATATGTTCCTAGTTCATGGCGGTGGGTATCCATCAGGTCTGCAATAGATGGGACAGCAGCATGCATAAGGGGTATGACTTTATTCAATTCTCTGTAATCCATAGTCATACACCAGGACCCATCCGGCTTTTTTACTGGCCACACTGGGGAATTGAAAGGACTATGAGTGGGCTTTATAATACCCACCTTTTCCAGTTCCTGGAGGGTTTCTCCAACCTCTTTATGCCCTCTAGGCAGTTTGTATTGTTTGGTATTAGTCACCCACCAAGGCACAGGCAAAGCTATGGGCGGGTGCCTAGCATGTCCCCTCAGAACTGCCTTCACCACACGTACTCTCAGTCGGAACTCACCTGCAGTGGTCTGCAACCATAGGCCCTGCAGGATATCAATCCCAAAATGTACTCAGGGATGGGAAATATATACACAGTATACTCTTTTGGGGGTAGAGGCCCTATTTGCAAAGGGATTTGGGCTTATTTCACTCTGATAGCCTACCCCCCATATCCATCTATGATAGTGGGGGTCCCGGGGAACTGCTCAGGGTTATCATGAATCAGTGAACATTCAGCCCATGTCCACCAGAGCCAGAACACGTTGTATGTTCCCTGGGGACCAATGGATAGCTATTTCAACATGTGGCCTTCCGTCCCCCCCTGGTCCCTCAGGGAGGATACCCCGACCTTCTCCTCAGTGAAACTGTGTTCGCCAATCATCTTCCTGTGTGGGCTTGAATGAAGTTGGCTCACTCTCCAACAGGAAGTCTTGCAAACACACAGGCCGGACTCGTGGCTCTGTCTCTGACCTCTGCCTCTTTGGTCTTAATGCCTGGAACTGCTGCTCTGGTCTCAGTTGTTGCCATAGCTCCAGTAAGATCCGATTTGACTTCCCTTCTAATTTCCTTCCATCTGGTCTTGCCCACAATAAATCAACCCACATCTGGGTCCTTCATAACCTTCACGGGGCCCTTTAAATTCTTCTTGTAAGTAGCAGACCTTATTTCTTTCCATGTTCTCATTGCTTCAGCCTCCCCTAAGTCTGCTACTGTACATGTAGCCTTGCTTATGGGCTGCCCTAAGTGAGGGGCAAGAATGGCCACTAGAGCCCAAAGAGGAATGTGGCAGCCATTTGAAGCACAACATTTCTCATCCCTGTAGTGAAAGGCTCCTCATCTGTGCCATGATTCTCTGGGTATAGATGGCATTTCTTATGCCTAGTTCCCATAACACTTGTTGGAGCTCAGCATACATCTGCCATCTAGCAGGGGAGGATGGTAGATCACCATGATTGGGCCACAAAGCACGAGTGCAGCCATAAGCCAATTGAGGAGGGAGAGATTTCCTGGGGTCTGATGTGCACTTTGTAACCATTGCCTCAAGGCGGGCTGAACCATCAGGGAAGCCAGCTTTCCCATCTCTAATTCCAGACAGGACAATTCCATCCACCCCTAAGTCCCACAGATGCAGAAGCCAAGCTGATACTGACTCCAAAGGCTTCTGCCTAAACTGGAAACCCAAATCCACCAGCTCAGCCTGAGTATAGAGGCAGAACATAAGTGCTCCATGACCTGGGGAGGGGGCTGTGCCTCTCCTTGGGGAACCCTTGGCTGCTGGGTCTTTATTTTATTTACAACCACTGGGCATGCTTTCAATAGAGAAAGAGTCAGTGTCCCCAGCATCACCCCTTCATCCTTCCCCAGCTCCTCCATTTCTAGGGCTGATGGCACCTTTCTATCCCCTCCCCTGAGTGCCTCCTCTGCTACAACCTTTACCTTTTCTACAGTGCCTCACAGCAATGCCAGCTCAGTCTTCAGCAGCTCTCTTAGCTTCACCTCAATGCTTCGCAGCTGGCGTTTTCATGCCACCTCCGCCTGTGCTTCCCTCAGGAGTTCGTCTTTTACCTTTGTGGCCTTTTCCTCCTTCAGAGCACCTGGCAGTGCTTCTGTCTCATTCTGCAAGGAATCTTTCACCTCTCCAATGGCACCTCGCTGCCGGCGTTCTTGTGCTGCCTCCTCTCACATCAATGCCATTTCCTTCTTCAGGGAATCTACAGCAGCTTGCGGCTCTTGTTCTCATGCCACCATTTCTTGGGTCTTTTTCAGGAGCATGTCCTTCTCTTCTGTAGACTTTTTAAATACTGTGAGAAGCAGCCCACCCACAGTCCCTGCTGCCTCACGGGCACTCTGTCTCTCAAAGACCTACTTACTATACCAAGGGCCACCCCTACTGTCTCAGGTGTCAGCTCCACTTGCCTCCAGTCCTGGTGTGGGGCCCAGCCCTCTAGGAGGCAAGCCACCTTGGGCCACATACCCACTGGGGGGCAATCCACTGTCTCCCCATTCACAGGGGCAGCCCGCTGAAGCACCCCTCCCATAAGGGCAGCCTGTCTTTTTCCTTGGTCATCAATGAATCCTGAGATTATGGCAATTGTCTTGCCAATGGGTTTCAACCCCCAGCAAGTTCACTATGGATTCAGTGTGACCAAATAAATGACAGTAGAACGTTCTTGGGGTGAAAGGGTTTATTACCCAGCTTGTTCTCCCAGCGGTAGGTCAAGCACTAGCGTCTCTGCCTCCACCCAGAGCACTGAGCCGAGCTCTCTATATAGTGCAATAATAGCTTATTGCCTAAAGGTGTGGAAGCAGTAGCCTAGCAACAGGCCAGTTACATCATCAGGTCATTTAAGTTCAGTGAGGATCCTGGCCACAGGAACCCCAACCTCCCCACATCTATATAACTGGGAGACTAGTTCTAGGGAGCAGCAAATATTGGACAACTGGAAAAAATCACAGGAGCTGAATAAATGAGCTTCCTTCCTTACACCACTTTCAGAATGGCATGCTGCTGCTTAAAAAAACCCAGTGGCTTTCCCTCATCTCCTTCTCTATGACCCAGACTCTCCATTTCAACCCCTCAGTACACCTGGTTCATACCTGCCCCTGGGCCTTTGCTCAAGCTGTGCTCTTTACCTAGAACATCCACACACTCACCTGCCAACCAAATCCCACCACATTCAAAGGCCACATTCAAGTCCTTCCTGCTGCCTTAGGGGGACTTCTCAAGACCCAGGCCAACAGAGGCCTCTCTGCTCCCCGCTGACACTCTCCCTCCACACCACCTCCTGAGATGAAGACAACAATCAGAATCAGCAAGGTTGGGGGTCTCTAGGCCCTGGGATTTCACATGCAGATTTTTTTTTTCTAATGGAGACCCAGAATCAGGCCACAAACCTTTATTTTGCCAGACAAGGATACATTTTTAAAGTCTTCCTTCAATCTCATCATTGTATCACAAAACAATCATGTTTTACACCAAAAAAGGCAATAAGGAAAAAAACTCACATAAAAAGACTGTCCTTCAGTGGAATAAAACTCTGTCTCAGGAACTGCTTGCTGCATTGTCCGTCTTTTGCTCCTTTTGCCCTGGACACGTGAAAATGCTGCCACAGACCAGCTCCTGAACAGACGCCGGGAGGTCCCTGATCAGGCATGGCCCCCTGCCCCGGGCAGGAATTCGCAGGTACCATACTCACCATGTCCTTCACAGCTCTCATGCACTGAGCACCTGTGGTATGCCAGGCCCGGTGCAAAGCACTTCAGGCACGAGCTCGCTGAACCCTTTCCCACAGTCGTTACTGCTACCACTTTTCAGATGAGGCTTAGAAAGGTTAAGTAATTGGCCCAGCCACAGAGATGGTGACATGGTTGAGCTGGCCTTACAACACAGGACCATTCAGCCCCAAACCTGGGCTCCTGCCTCTACTCCATGCTTTTCTCCTACAATGGAAGAATGCTTTGAAAGCAGAAGTGTGAGGGGATATACTTCTTTTCCTCCCCACAGTCCAAACTCAGAGTATGCAAACACGCATTCATTTATCCAACCAATAATTATGGAGCATCAGCTCTCTGTAAGGCATTGTCCTAGGTGTGGGAATACAGTGGCAACAAGGACAGATACTGGGCCTGTCCTCATGGAAGGTATACTGTGACATGTATGAACACACAAAATAGTGAGCAATGATGCAATGTCTTATTAGTAGCTCTCCCACTCAATTCCAAGGGCTTTGTAAAGACCAAGGTGACAGCCAGGTGCGTATACATGTTAAAAGGTGCCCTGGGCCTCGCAGGGCTTAGCAATTATCTGATTCCCTTAAACCACCTGCCTTTGCTATAGAAATTGATGAACCAAAGGCTCTTTTCAGACCGACAAGCCCCTACACCCCAGCTCCACTTGATTTATTAGAAGGAACTGAATTTAAAAGGGACAGATGCAGTATTGATTGTACACCTTAAAATACGCCTTCCTTGACTCCCTGCTCAGCCCCAGGCCCCCAACCCCCATTGCTGCAGAGCAGATCACAGCAAATTGCTCTTTTCAGTGACTCGTTTCATCCTCTCAGCCCTCTCTCTGATCTTGCAGCCCTTCAGACCTGCTCTGCCCTCTCTCAGTTTCCCTGGGGTTTCCATCCACCCCTCCCTCACAGCTCCAGGGTCATCTGTCCAGATCCCTCTCTAATGCTCCGGTCTTAGAGAGCCAGAGGTCACGGCGGCTGCACCAGGTCACTTAGCCCTTAACACCAAAAGCAGCTCCCAGGTCAGCCCAACTGCACCTGTCCCAGGCCCCCCAGGACAATGTCCTGAACTCACTGACCTCACAAGTCAGGCACAGCTCAGGCCTCCACCCAGCCCTGCAACATTATCACTGGTACATTATGTTGCCATCGGATGGCCAGCATCACAGGGCTATGCCTGAAGACAAGATCACAGCTGGAAGGTCTCCACAGGGTTAATAGTGCTTCTGCCTTGGGGAACAACTGGCATTTTCTGGGGAACAGTTGCTCCTTGTGTGGGGTTCTCTTGCATGGCAAGGAGATGTCGCATTCCTGCCCTTCTCCCCTGGGAAAAGTCCCAGTGACAAGCAAACATGTTCCCACACATTTCCAAATGCTCCCGGGGCAAGCTGAGAAGCACAGTTCCCATTCTATTCCCAAGGGAACAGCTTGTCCAAGGTCATTTGTAAGTCAGCGTCAGACCTGGTGCTCTGACCGACAACTGTACCCAGGTGGTATGGAAGCAAGGAGATACTCAGGAGGGTAGAACTGCAGCCAAACATCCAGCTTTCTCCGTATCAGCAAAACCTCCTGCCCCAGCTCGGTCCAGCTCGTGCCTTAGAGGAGTCTGCATTTGTTTCCTTATAGGGTGATGCCAGCCAAGGGGAAATCAGTACTTAAGGGGGGCTAAAACAAGCCCCAAACCCCGGCAACCTCCTGTAGACCCTGCGGGATGTCCTGCTCCCCACATACACTCTCCTGACTCTGGCTGCACTCTGAGGAGGCTGGGAGCAGCTCAGCAGCCTGTGGTGGTCAGTGA
This sequence comes from Smutsia gigantea, assembly GCA_032199065.1. NCBI lineage: Eukaryota > Metazoa > Chordata > Mammalia > Pholidota > Manidae > Smutsia > Smutsia gigantea. Next base: position 33,888 of record JAVSCE010005375.1, on the reverse strand, counting down.
GAGGAGAAAGAGGCAGAAAGGGGCCAGTCTGAAAGGAGCTGTGGGCAGGATAGTCCAGGGACAGCAGTGGATCCTGGGCACCAGGACACCCAAAGGGAGGTCATACCCTATTCAGTGAGCAAAGATGTTATACCTATTGGCCTCAGGGCCAGCGTCAAGGCCATGAAGGAACACTATAGAGACGGTCTCAGGCAAAGTCATCAGTGGACAAGTGGGAGGCAGGATGACGCTGGCCAGATGCACGGGCAGGGCCCCATGGAGGGCAGCTCCATGGGGTAGTGATGGGGCCCCGGCTCCTTTGGCCACAGGACAGTTTCCCTACTTCCCACAGGAGAAGTCAGCGGGCTTCAGAGCAGCTCAAGTCCCACCCATCCTTCACTCCCAGAGTCAGTGCACTGCAGCAGGGGAGGCTGAGGAGGGCAGAGAGGTAGTCAGCAGGGCCAGCCGTCATCTCTAAGAACTGTCCTGTTTGGCACCTCTGAGCAAGGCTTTGGAAAGACGCACAAGTTTGATGCCTAACTGACCAGAGGAAGTAAGGGTAGAAAGTAGGACCCCCCCCCCCACTTTCCTAATCACATCGTTTGTGATTTTTAAATCACACCTTTTAAAATAAATTTTAGTGTGCAATATTTGAGACATACTAAAAAAGGCATAAATAATAATACGACATGCGGCCATGCATCTACCACCCCGATTAGGAGATAAGGCATTGCCGATTTGGCTGACGCCCTCCCTGCAGCAGGCTGGGCATGACACCTGCCCTCAATCCCCGCCTCCCCAGAAGTCATCATAATCTGGAATGCAAAGTGGAATGTAAAATGCACACTTCTACTATATATTTATTTATCCCTGAAGAATACATAGAATCCATTTGCATGTTTTTAAACTTTATATAAATGGTATCATAAAATAAGTTTATTTTTCTGCAGCTTACTGTTTTTCATTCAACATTATGTTTGTACCATTCATTCATGTTGACACGTGTAGCTCTGGTCTATTACTTTGCTGAAACTTCTATTATTTGAAAACATCACAATTTATTTACTCATTCCTGTTAATAGATAATAGGGGTTTTTTTTCCATAGTTTTTCTCTTACAAACTGCTGCTATGGACATTCCCCAGCCTGGCTCCACAGACTAATGAGATACTGCCATTCATCCTATCCACCATTCCTTCACTCATTTTCTAGCACATGCCTTCCCTCATGCCTTGCACCTAAGCCACTCTGCTCAGACTATGCTCATGTTGTCTGGCTCGTGCAGTCCCTTTTTCCATGAACTGGTTTGGAACTTGCCACCTTGACTTTGCCCTCAGGCACTCATCTCTGCCCTCCATCTTCATACAGGAAGAGCTGGATAAGTGACCTGCCACAAGCCCCACAAAGTCCCGTGGGACTTGCCCTGGATGTGCAAGCTCATCCCTGGCTCCTGCCTGACTAGCTAGAAGCTCAGACAGGCAGGGGTGGGGTCTGACTCATTCAGTGCTATACCCCATCCCGGACGCAGGACCTAGAATATCGCACAACGCCATTTAAATCTATGTTGACTAGATGAATATATGAACTTAGGCTTTATAGAAAAGATGTACTATAAAAGCAGGATTATCAATATAGTTAATTTGCACTTATCTTTACCTGAATGTCTCCAAACCTCCACCTATGGGTCCATGGCAATCCCAATGAATCCCATGCTGTTGCTGGTCTTTCTGCAGACTGAGCTGCCTCTCGTCATCTGAGGAAGTCTTCTCAAAAAGGCAAGGATGCCCAGTGTCTCCCACAAAGGAGGAGCTCCAGGGCCCCCCAGTCATTCGGGGCAAGCGAGGGGAACCTCCTGCCATCGGTCAGCCTGAGGCACCCCCCAGTGGTGGATCCTTGGAACCCTCAGCCTGTAAAAGGCAGTGAACGCAGCCTCCCTTTCCCCGGTAAGGTCACTTTTTGATGTAAAACACGTGCTGCGGCTGAAGCATCTGCGGGAGTGCCGCTCCTCAGAGTGGGCGTTGGCAGGAGAAAGAAGGAAGAACAAAGGGCTCTTGAAGAGAAGAAGGAGAAGGAAAGAAAAGCCTTGGTGGCCGCTGCGGGATGGGTGAGGCAGATGCAGCCCCGGGAGCCAAGGACACTCTGGTCCAACGGTGGGACAGAAACCACACAGTGTGGAGGAAGGGGACTTGCCGTCAATCTCGCCTCTGCCACTTACTAAGCTGCAACCTGTTTAACCTCATCTGGTGACAGGCATTAGCTGGCCTTTACTCTGTGCCAGCTACTGGCAGTGACCGTACGGCATTCCCTGACTGAAGCAGAGGGTCAGCTCCCACACTTCACGGCCAGACAGCCCACGGCCAACATAGGCACGCCGAACCACTGCAGCACGCTGCCTCCTCACTGGGCACGTGATCCATGTGGTCCTCACAATGTCCCCACTGGGCCGATGAGGATGGCAAATGGAGAAACTGAGACACACAGCTATAATTAGCGAGGATGCTGCAACTCGAACCCCGGGTGGCCAGCTTGGGCTCAGCAGCTCAAGTTACTCGGAATCATGAAGCAGTTGCTACAACTGATGCTTTGGTTCAACTCTGCAAATTGCCTCCAAAGACCATGAGCTCACGCCCATCTGACTGGAATTCCTCCACTGAGCCCATTTTATGATAAAGCACATCAGAGGAAATTGTAGTGTCATCGATTTCATGAAATTAGTAAGTTAATTTAATAAATATTAAATCCCTGCAGCATGCAAATGCAGAGCATGAGAAACCACAGAGCCCCTGCTTTGGAGATGCTCAGGTTGAAATACACAAAGGTTCACAGTTCAGTGTACTAATGGTTCTGATGGATTCAGCAACAACGTACAATGAGAACTATGAAGAACTTTCCTGGAGGAAAGCATTCCCAATCATTCAGGGGCCTGAGTGTGGTTAAGGTTATGTGGCCTTAGACAACTCATAACTCGTATCTCACCTCGGGGTCCTCAGTTTCCCCATCAATAAGATGGGATCATGACCCAGAATGGTTCTTCCAGGCCCTCTTGGTTTTTCCGGGCCTGCCGCTCTCTAGCCCCTGCTTCAGCGTTTTTTCCTATGGTAGTGAACAAACCCTGGGTGCCTCAAGGAGGCCATCAGGGAATGAAGGGTAAGATGTGGCCATACAGACAGAACTCTGGAGCACCAGGTGGCTAGTGGACAAGATCAGCTTGGACCAGGGGACTCCATGGTGTCTACTCTCCTCTTGGCCTTTTTGCAGGCATCTGGGGTTTGAAGCTGACAGCACCATCAAAGACAGGCTGGTGGCTGCACTATAAAGGGTTGTATTCCCTCTTGTTGATAAATGAATCCTTTTTCTTCTAAATAGCCAAGCTGGCAGGTTTCATTGTAAGTGACCTGCACTCAGTGGACAGCAGGTACTAGCAACGCTGCATCCTTCACCTCTGCAATATTAATTAGTTTTTCATGATGCTTTATTTTAATCATGAAAAAATGAGAATGGTGGGGACCCCATCAAAGAAAGAACTGGAAAAGGGGAAAAACAAGACACAGAGTTAGGAAAGAAACATAAGTAATATGAAGAGGGACAGTTGGAGACAGGGAGGTTCACGAGAGGGAAGGCATAAGCTGGGAGGTGAGGATGGGAGCTGACATATCATAAACATCTACTAGGTGTCGGGAATGGTACAAGGTTTCTTTGCCTGAATTGTTTCAGTCGACCCCAAGAGCAATTCGCACTTACTATCCCCATTTTATAGATGAGCAAACTGAAACTCAGAAATATTAGGTGCCTTTCTCAAGGTCAAAAATCAAGTATGTGGAAGATCCAGGGTTTAAACTCTAGGTTTTTTACTCTGTGCCTGAACCTCTTTCAACTACATCCACTCAACTTTCCACAAACATTTTCCAGTAGTTTTTGCGCCGAGGCATAGTACCAGGTGCATGCAGTATCCACCCCCTAAAAAACATATCAGAAGCATAGCTGATTAAGTGTTCATGAAAATGGCGCCATCGTATCTGTGTTTTCAAAGATGCCTCTGAGTGCAGTGCAAAGACTGGGTTTAAAAGCGAGCAGGATCGGTGCAGCTGCCCAAATGAGAGATCACGGCAGCCTTGATTAGGGTGGTGGGCGTCAAGGTGGGAAGAGATGACCACAGACCTCATGCAAACTCTCTAAATGCGTTTTCTCTTGGTGGCTCGAGCAGGATGAGGCTAGTTAAAGTGAGAATAAGAGCCCTCCAAGCACCCAGAGGAAGAGTGTTACAGGGAAAAACAATGTGAGAGAAAATGTGATCGGTATTTTCTGCTCCTTTGTTACTAAACAATCCATGAACACATACTGAGGCCTCGGAATCTGCCAAGCAGCCTTTTAGATGACATCCTTGACCTCTTTCCCTTCAGAAAGCTGCCAACCTGGTTAGGAAAGGAGGGCATACATTCCTAAAAAGACCCCTAGCAATACACATCAGAGAGGCACGGGCAACAAGTGGGATTCGGGAAGAGTAGGCTGAGTGGGCACGACCGGGGATTGAGGGAGGTGGGAGGAAATGGTTATGTACTAGGACATACTATGTGTCCTACAGATTGCCTTGTTTCCCAAACAGATATGTTGAAGTCCTGACCTCCAATAACTCAGAATGACCTTATTTGGAAAAAAGGTCATTGCAGGTATAGTTCGTTGAGCTAAAAATGAAGTCAAACTGGAGTTGAGTGGGCCCCTAATCCAATATGACTAGTGTTACTATAAGAGAGAAAAGACATTCATGTGAAGATAAGGCAGAGACTGGAGTTCTGCTGACCCAAGCCAAGAAGCATCCGCGGCCAGCAGAAGCTGGATGACATAAGAAAGAATCCTCCCCTAGAGGTTTTGGAGGGAGTGTGGCCTGACAACACCTTGATTTCAGACTTCTAGCCCCCAGAACTGGGAGAGAATATCTGTTTAGTTTCGTTGTTTTAAGCCACCCTGTTTATGGAAACTGACGCAGCACCCATCTCACTTTATCTTCCCCCCAAACCGCATGAGGTGGCCCCTGTTAGTTCTACTGAACAGGCCAGGAATCTGAGGCCCCAGGATGAACGCGTGCAGGTCACCCCGCTAGTGTGCGGTGGGCCTGTGCCCCGCTGTCTGATACAGAGGTGGCTCTGGAGGTGAACTTGAAAGGATAAATAGGAATAGAAGTTACCAGATCTGATATGTGGACAGTGGGAGAGAGAGAGACATCCTCCATGATGTCACGCACTGTAGTCCCCAAGAGAAACGAGCGCTCCCTGGGTGTCAGGCACAGGCTCTGAGCTGAGGAAAAACTGTGCTTGAATTAGACGTGGTTGCCCTTGAGGAATTCACAGTCCAGTGAGGGAGAAAGATATGTGACCAGACACAGTGAGGCGAGCAGCGGGGCCACAGAGTGAACGAAGAACAGCCCCCAGGTGCTTCCCGTTTCTCTCACCAAGAGACACCTTGACGGGAGGCACACAGCCGGCAGAAAAAGGAAACCTGACCACGTTAAATGAGCACGTCGCGGTTCAGACGTCAGTATTGTAAATTCCCAGTGAGAAGCAACAACAGTAAAGTGTGGGAAAGTGTGCATCTTCAAATCAAAGAAATATCATAACTTTGCTCAGAGTGGCTATGGAAGGTTTCCTAAAGATGGAGGCACTGGGGCTGACCCTGAAGGATGAGGGAAAATGCGCCAAGGGGAGGGCACTGGGAGACAAATGGGTCATAGGCTGGTGCCACTTCTCCCCCTAAGAGTCCCCCAACCAAACTGCCAGCGCCACAAAAGAAGGATTCAGGCTGCTTTGACCCCTGCTCTAGTCACAGCAGCTGGAAGGGAACACAGAAGGTGCCCGACGGGCGGAGGTGTTATCAGCCCCACCAGGATGAGACAGTACGTGACGGTCTCTGAATGCTCCTGGAGGTTCGGCCTCCCTCCTTGGGGAGCTCAGTCCTTCACCTGCAAAACGCCTCCCCCATGCCCCACCCCAGGCTGTCTTCTGCGGGGGGGTAAGACAAGCTTTCCAAGGGCTCTCTGGTTGACTGAGAGGGTCACAAACATAGATTTTTTCATCTACTGTGTGATACATGTGCGGATGGCAAAACTAGGGTGAGAGAGAACAGGCGAGCCCTGTGGCGGAAGAGACTCAAAGCTGAGATTTAGAGGGTGAGCAGGAGATGAGCCAGGCAGAGGGGGGAGGACGATGCTCTAGAAGGAGCAGCAGCGATATCCACAAGAGAGCTTGTCATCTCTGCAGACTGCATATAGCTCACTGTGCCCTGGCGTGCAGACTGGGAGATAGGATGTACGGTCGGTGTGGCTGGTGGGGCAGACGGGGCCCAACTCGCACAGACATGCCTTTGAGGGGCCTGGATTGCATTAGGAAAGCAATGGGGAAACCGCTAACAGATTCAAGTTCCCAGGCATTTGCTTCCCACCTTGCAGGGCTCCTCTGGCCACATCGCATTCTCTCACCCTCGAATAGGCAACAGTCCCTGCAGGCCACCTAAGGGCAGAATTCAAAGCAACAGCAGAAGGGAGAGGGAGAAGGCATGCAGAACATTGCCTTAATTTAACATTCTTCTTCTTCTTCTTCTTTTTTTAATCAATCACTGATTAATAGGTATTACATTTCCCCCCAATCCATTCTCAAGAGAGGTGTTATAATAACATGTCAGGGAGGTGTGGATAAGCGGCATTATGGAGGCTGGTTTATAATGCAGTTTGTAACAGATGCTAACATCCCAATTATGCATTCCAGCATCATTTATACTCGGCTCCATGGTACGGTAAGGCTCGTCACATCATAATTCTCCAAAGCAGTTGCTATTAATCACTCATTTATTATTAAAACACATTGTATTTATTCCGCTTGGCAACTGGAGCAGGCCAGGCTCTGTTTATGCAGAACAGTCAGCCCCAGACTTTTCAGCCTCAGTCCAGAGGAGCTCCAGCCCTCCAGGATGACTGAAAGCTTTGAAGAGACACCTCAACCAGGATGGGGACCCAGGACTCAGAAGACATGTGTGCCATCCAAAGGGATACACATCCATAAGAGGGCTCAGGGCTCCTCAAAACCGAGACCACCTGTCCTCCTGAGTATCTCCTCTGCCCACTTCTCCCTCTAGGTTAAAAGCCCCACATCCCTGAAAGATAACTCTGCTGGGCTCTTTTGTGTCCACAGGTATCTCAGTATCACCCTGGAGGCAGACGTGTCCCATTGTCAGGGCTCTACTTCTAAACTCAATTGATCGCAAGAAGCCATAAGGTCTCATGGTCTAATATAAAGGCTATAGGGTCAAATCCTTTGTCTTCTAGTCCTAGTTGTATGACCTTGGATAAGAAATCTAGCTTTGTCATCCCTCAGTGTCATCAGCTGTCCAACGTACAATAATAATAGGATCAGCCTCATAGAAGTACTGTTAGGAGTAAATGAGTTCATTCTGACAAAGCCTGAAACATAACTCCCAGAAGCCCTTGTTATCACTTATTAAAACAATCCTAACATTTAGATGTCCCCCACAGCCCTTTATAGGTGGCGGGATGGGGCCACCATCTATTCATTCATCCCACAAATAGCTGCCGAGCACCCCAAATATGACCGGCAATATTCCCAGACATCACCCGTCCTTCAAAGAGCTCACAAGCTAGTAGAGCGGTGTGTTAAAACAGTGCTTAGGGCTTAGCTCTCCGGAAGCCCCTCTAGCTTGCCTCCAAAGCCTCTACAACCAATATCAACCTGTGTTAATTATTGTAGGTTTAATTAAGTCTTGAAGGCAAGTGGTATGAGTCTTCCAGCTTTGTTCTTCCTTTTCAAGAATGTTTTCGCTATTTAAGAACATTTGTATTTCCATATAAATTTTAGAATTAGCTTATCTATTTCCACTTTTAAAAAGCCTCTTGGAATTGTAATTTGAATCACATTCAACTATGGATTGCTGTGGGAAATTTTGACATCTTAACAATATTGGACTTTCCACCTAACTAATATGTGTTCCCATTTATTTAGATCTTCTTTAATTTTTTTCTTAGCAAAGTCTTACAGTTTCCAGTAGAGGATTGGTATATCTTTTGTTCAATTTATTGCTAAGTATAATTTTTATGACATTATGAATGAAATTTTACTTTTATCTTCCCTTTCTTTTCTTGCCAATATATGGAAATATAATTGATTTTTGCTCATGCATCATTTGCCCTGAAATACTGATAAATCCATTCAAATAGTTCTAAAAGTTTTCTTTGTTGATGCCTTGGGATTTTCTTATAAAATGTTAGGCTGTCCATGAATTGGAATTATTTAAATTATTAATTAATGCAATTGCTTATAAATATAAATAAATAGAATTAAATTATCCCTTTTGAATCTTTACACTTTTTATTTGCCATGCATCACTGAATAGGCTAGAACCTTCATACAATATTGAATAGACAATTCAATTTTCTGCCTTTGTTTCTGAGATTAAGAGGAAAGCACTCAATGTTTTACCATTAAGTATTAACTGTGGGTACATTGCAGATGCCCTTTATCAGATTGAGTATTCTGGTCTGGTAGAAGAGATCTATTCTAGTTTGCTGAGAATCTTTGTCATTAATGAATATTGAATATTGTCAAATGCTTTTTTTCCATTTATTAAGATGATCATAGGGTCTTTCTAAATTTGGCAGATTACACTGATTGGACTGTTAAGAATACTTCTGGGATATATTTTAATTGAGCATGAGAGAGTATGCTTTTTTGTATATTTCTGAAGATTGATCAGTATTTTATTAAGGATTTTTCCATTTCTGTTAGGGAGGAATATTTTTTTCTCATAATGTCTTTGTCATGGTTTGATATCAAAGTCTGACTCATAAAATGGGTATGGCATGTTTCTTCTTCCTCTGTTTTCTGAAAGAGTCTGTGTAAGATGGTCCTGTTTCCTCCTTAAATGTTTGAGAGCATTCACCTGTAAAACCACTGGGGCCTAGAGTTTATTTGTTGATTGTTTTGATATAAAAATTCAATTTCTTTCATTGGTATACAACTACTCAGAATTATCATTGTGTCAGTTTTGGTTTATTGGTCAGTTAAGTTTTTCAAGGAATTTCTTAAATCCATCTGAACTGTACAATTTGTTGGCATAATGTTTTTCATAATATTTCCTTTTTGTCCTTTTAAAATCTGTAGGGTCTGTAGTAATAGTCATTCCTTAATTCTTGTTATGATATGAATTTGTGGTTTCTATCTTTTTTTAGTTTTAGAAGTTTATCAAAATTATTAATCTTTTTAAAAAATTGTTAATTTTTATCCTTGTTTTATTTTTTTATTTTCTTTGATTTCTGCTCTTTATTATGTCTTTCCATCTACTTATTTAGGTTTACTATGCTTGTTTTTCTTTCTGTCCTCCTAGAATGGAAACTTAGATAATTAATTATATACTTTTCTTCCTATGTAAACATTCAAAGCTACCATTTATTCCTCTAAACATTGGTTTAGCTCCATTTCTCACATAGGTACTTAGGTATTAATGAATAATTATAAAAATAAACAACGACAGAGTTATAAAAATAAAATAGTGCAAGGAACATTCAAATGTGCTTATGTAGATTCACCTTGCCTAATATTTCCCTCCATTTGCTCTCTCTCTCTCAACCTGTGTGTGTGTATAATTATTTTCTGAAACACTTGAGAGTAATTTACATGCAGCATGGACCTTTACCCCTAAATACTTAAATGTGTGTTTCCAAGAGTGGGAATATTTAACTATTGCAATCACAAAACTACTGCAATTCTCAAACCCAATAATTTACACTCATGCTATGTTTTTAACTAATGTATCATCTGTATTCCAATTGTGTCAGTTTACCTAAAAATTTCCTTTATGGCATCTTTCTCTCCTCCAGCACAGAATCCTATCTAGTTGTCAAATTTCTTTAGCCTTAGATAATTTGGAATGTTTCCACAGCTTTCCTTGTCTTTTATGACAATGACATTTTTGACGGATATAGCCTTTCTATACTTCAATAGAAAGTCATCCATTTTGGGTTGTGTGATATTTCCTCATGATTATATCAGGGTCATATAGTCTCTGAGGATATCACAGTCTACAGACACACAGCATCCATCTGTTCTTTATTGGTGATGTTAATTTTGATCATTCAATCAAGGTGTTGCCAATTTTTTCAGTATACACTTACTGATTTTTCTCTTTCAACTGGTAATCAGTGTATGGGAGACTTAAAAAGCATTTAAATGTTTTGCTCGTCAAAATTTCTTCCCAGATTTAGTAACCCTGGATGGCTCTCCCCTGAGCTATCTTTATCACAATAGTTGAAAAATGATGATTTCCAAACCCCAGCTCCCTCCATCTTGACCATCAGCCCTCAGCCTTCTGATATAGGAAGAGGCCACCCTTCCCATGCAGGCATGTATATATGTATATATGTGTCTAATCTATATTTGGATCTATCTGTCTTTCTATCTAGATATCATCTACCTATTGTGAATGTGGACTCATGAATTCCTATTTTTGCATGGTTTGTCACTCATTATCTTTAATTGCTTTGGTGCTCAAATTGTCTCAAATTTGATCAATGGGAGCTCCTTAAATCTGGCTCCAGTTCATTCCGTTTCTCTGTTGTGTCATATATCTGTCTTGCCAATGGGTTTCGGCCCTGGACAAGTTTACTATGGATTCAGTGAGACTGGAAAATAACAATGGAATGTTCTTGGGGCAAAAGGGTTCATCCCCAACTTATTCGCACGGTGGCAGGTCAATCACTAGAATCCCGTCCACTCAGAGTGGGTCTGCACACAGCAAGCCGGTCTCTGCCTCTGGGCCTTTCTGCCCCTGCAGCCATCTCTGTGCCCGGCGCTGCCACCACTCCAGTCTCTGCTCTCCTGCAGCTATGCAGCAGCCATGCCACCGTGTCATCCAGAGCTCTTTATATAGAGTCAATAGCAATGCATTGCCCAAACGTGTGCAGTGAGCTAGCCAACCAGGGTCAGGTGAGAACCCTGGCCACAGGAACTTTCATGTTATCCACACTCCACCCCTCCAGGATTTTCTCCTCTCAGTCTATGTGCCCTCAATCCCCTGCAATGTTCCCTGTGTAAGAAAGCTGGAGCACTGTAACAAAATTTAATCAAAAGGACCATGGGTGGGCCTTACAATACCCACCTTCTCCAGCCTCTCCAGCAAAAAGTCTTGCAGACACACAGGCCAATCTTGTTGCTTTATCTCCACCTTCTGCTTCATCCTCAGCAACCAGAACCGCTGCTCTGGTCTCAGTTGTTGCCACAGCTTCAGTCATCCAATTTCTTTCTGTCTGCTCCTGCCTTTTCAAACCAACGCACATTTGGGTCCTCATGACCTTCACAGGGCCCTTTAAATTCTTCCTTTGAGATGCAGACCATATTTTCTTTTGTGCTTGAGCCTGAGGATAGAAGCAGAGCATGGAGGGCTCCACAACCTGAGGAGGGGGCTGCACCTCTCCTGAAGGAACCCACGGTTGCTGAGTCCTTCTGGCTTTCCACCAGCTTTCAACCAGGTGGGGTCTCAACCAAAGAGGGGCCGATGCCTCCAGCACTGGCAGGGTCTCCACGCCCACCTGTTCATCAAACCTCCGCTCCTGCATTTCTGGGGCTAATGGCTCCACTACATCCTTCTCTTGCCCCATAGCACCGGACAGCCTGCATGCTGCTGCTTCTGGTGCCACTCCTTCTCGGGCCTCTTCCTTCACCTGCCCCACGGCACCTGGCCGCCTGCACTCCCATACTGCTCCTTCTCGTGCTGCTTCCTCTCGGGCCACAGCACTTCATAGTGACACCATTTCAGTCAGTTTTCTCTTGAGGTGGACCCCAGTCCTCCAGGTCTTCACAGTACCACATGTCCACAGGGGCACTTGAATGTCTCCCCATCCATAGGTGTAGCCTGCGAAACACCCCTTCCACGAGGGCAGCCTGTTCTTTTTCCTTGGTCACCAATGAATCCTGCCAACTACGTCAATTGTCATGCCAGTGGGTTTCAGCCCTGGACAAGTTCACCATGGATTCAGTGAGACTGAAAAATAGCAATGGAATGTTCTTTGGGCAAAAGGGCTTATAACCAACTTTATTCCCATGGTGGCAGGTCAATCACTAGAATCCCGTCCACTCAGAGTGGGTCTGCACGCAGCAAGCCGGTCTCTGCCTCTGGGCCTTTCTGCCCCTGCAGCCATCTCTGTGCCCGGCGCTGCCACCACTCCAGTCTCTGCTCTCTTGCAGCTATGCAGCAGCCATGCCACCGTGTCATCCAGAGCACTGAGCAGAGCTCTTTATATAGAGTCAATAGCAGTGCATTGCCCACACATGTGTAGTGAGCTAGCCAACCAGGGCCAGCTGAGAATCCTGGCCACAGGAGCTTTCATTTTATCCACAATATCATTGTAGGAATATACCAAAATTATTTTTGCACTCTTCTGTTGATTGCCACTAGGCTGTTTACAATTTTTCATAAGCAAAAACAATGCCAAAATATGAATTCCTGTGTATGTCTGCTATGTACATGTATGTGCCAGGACAGAGCAAAGAATAAAACTTCTGGTTCTTAGGATGTGAAAAATCTATCTTTACCATATAACTATTCACTTATATGACTACAAAATAAGTAGTCTTGCCAGTTTACACTTTCATGAACAATGGATGAGAGTTCATGTTGACATCCTTCCCACACACATAAACACATTTGCCATTTGACAGGTTTTAAATGGATTCTCACTGTTCCTTAAATCTGCATCTTTTCATGTGAGTATTGGCCACTAAACTTTCTTCTTTGGGGCCTTAACCATTCACATGCTTTACTCTCATTTTTAAAATTGAGAAATGAAAGCTCAGATAGATTGATATGTCCTACATCATGAGCTCTCATGGATTAGACATGAATCCAGATATTCTAATACTGAAAAACATTTTCTATCTACATATACTGATACTATATAGATTTATGACTAAGTAGATGTGTCAATCTGTGTGTGTGTGTGTGTGTGTGTGTGTGTGTGTGTGAGAGAGAGAGAGAGAGAGACATGAGAGAGAGACATGGATGGGATAGTATTTTTTTAATTTACATTTTTGGCCTGAGGGCTTCAAAGCCATCACTGAATAAACACAACATCCGAAGCAAATCACCCCCAATTTTCCTTTGCCCCCAATCTTTTTTTTTTCCTGAGTAAAATCCAATTAAAATGAAGGAAAATCAAGAACAGCCTTGAAGAGATGGCCTGAGAGGACAGTTCCCCAATACTGCCTATCTTTCTACGTGGGCTTACAGACTGAATACATGAACGTGGGCACCAGATCAGCCTCAGCAACCTCCTCTTTCCCTCTCTCTCTCTGGCATCCTTTCTGGGACACTGCCCAGGTTAGGACAGGACCCCAAGTATTGGCCCAGTTAACCCCCAGGAGCACCTCTGGGAAAGCTGCATTCTCAGGTTGCCCTAGGAAACCACAGCTCCTCCTAGCCTGTGGCTTCAGTGGCTCTAGTTGCCCACCACCCCCCTGCCCGCGCACCCAGCCTCACGACTACCTCTGCCGCGGCATCGCTCATTAGCCTGGGATTAGCAGCTGTGTCAGCAGCAGGCCAGCAAAGCCCTGCTGCCCTGGGCTGTAGCGGCAGAGAACTGTCTGGGGAGGGAAGGCTCAGCTGACTGAATGCCAGGCACATGTCAAATCCAATTTGGGAGAGGATCTTGTTAAACCTCCTTATCTGATGACAAACCCTCCCTTAAAAAAAAAATCATCAGTTAAGAAGGTTTCGCAATGTCTACCAGGCACCCACGCTCAGGTCAAATAGCTTCCTGTCAAGAATACATTCTTGATAGCCCTTCAGTCACTTGGTTCAAGGGGCTTTGATTAGTCATATAGATGGACATATAAGCTTGCTGGCCCTAATCAGTCTCTGCCCTTCAAAAGCTTTGTGACTCCTTTTTGTGACTATATAAACCAGGATCTTTACACACAAAGTACATAAAGCTGATTTTTATCCCTATTGTGTTACTCTTTCAAAACAATGGGCACCAAAAATAATTAGACCAATTGCTTATGAGCTTGTGGTAAAACTACTTTCATACACTGCTGGTGAAGGCCTAAGTTGTTCAAATCTGTTGAAAAGAATTTCTGTAGTAGATACCAAAATTCACAAATCATATGTAGTCTGACATCTTAGTGATGGGGTTTTCCAAAGAGGAGAGTGGAGCTAAAACTGATTACATATCTGTTACAGGCTTGGCATGTTTATAGTCATTGTGCTGGTGCTTCTGCATATCAACCTTTTGACACACATTCTTATTCCCATTTTATAGGTGAGGGCTTATCTATGCTGCAGCATTATGATAAGGAAGAACCTGTATTCAAACCCAGTCTGCCTGAGTCCAATCCCATTTCTTCCTCTATGAAATACTGCTTCTGAAGAAGGAGTTCTATGCATGAACATCTTCACTGAAGCATTATTCATATCAGCTGCAAGTGAGAAAAGTAAAGTGGCTTATAATATGAGAACATTTTAGTAAATAGTGAGAAATTAACTCAATGGATTCTCTTGACTTCTTGTAAATAATCATTTAAAAAATTATTTAGCAATATCAGGAAAAGCATATAACATTAAGACAAGAGAATAGTTACAAAAGTATTCTTATGTAATGATTATAACTATATTAAAATGCATATCCATATGGAACAAATGTTCCTGGGAACTTGGAAAATAAGAGACTTTTAAAAAAGATATTAGTAACAAAATGTAATTTCTCAAAATATCCATTATTGTTATGAAGTTGTATTTGAAAAGAGGCACCAGTCTGGGTGGAAAGAATAATATATTTAGAATGGAAAGCACCAGAATTTGAATAGTAGCTCTTCCATATCCTAAATTTGTGAAACTAAGCAACTTAGGTATAATCTCTGAGCCTCAGTCTTTGTCATGTGTAAAATGGTGACAATAATTTTAACTTCACAAAGGCATAATGCAAATTTTAAAAATTAAAATGCATACAAACACTGAGCCCACTGTGACAAAATCATGAACAAAAATATCATCTATGATACATTCATTGACAAGAAAATAATAGTAAATTAAAATGCTGGTCCTTCTCAAGCTTCCACCACCTCCAAACTTTTCTGATGCAAGACAAATGATCAGGAAGCAACATTTCAGTGCACACATGTACGTGTGCTCACAGGGCAGCCAAGGAAGGTGGAGAAACAGGGAGATTCACTCCTTGCTAGTGGCATTAGCAGTTCAAACCAGCTGTAGATCTGATGCTTCACCAACACTGAATGCATTATACATTAATCCCTGGGCTGTACAGTGAAGCCAGCATGTGAAACTAACCCTCTCCTGGTCCTCTGGGCATTTACAAGATAAGACCTTGTTACAGGCTGGGCAGTGATGCTCCCTGAAGCACCTTAGAATGAATGTTCTCCCTCTATGAGACATGGTAAGATTCCCCTAGCTTCAATAGTGCTAAGAGCACAGGGGACACTCAACAAGGCGGACCTATTAATGTCTCCACACAGTCTCATGGTTGGGCAGCTGTGCGCTCTCAGCGTGAGGCTGCTCTCTGTCAAGTCCCTATTTCCCGAATCAAATGGAGGGTCAGGTGGATTGGAGAATGGGAGAAAGGGGGAGGCATCAGAAATGAAACAAATTTCACCGGGAGCTAAGCCAGCACTGGTGGGGTTCTAGTGATAAGTGGTACCCTGACCCACAGCATCTTGTGTTTGACCCTCCACCTGGGCTCTGAGCAACAGGCCCTAAGCATGCAGTGGCTGGTGATCCCTTGGCTGGAGTGAGCAATCTGCTCCCCCAAAGGGAGGCACTCCCTGCCTCCAACATGGCCCAATGAGGGGGAAGTGTGGAAAGTGGTGGAATAGAGAAAGAATAATATTACCAAAGATTTAGTACGTATTGATCACATAAGAATAAAATGAGCTTGTTGATTTGATGCTCACTGCCAGCCAGCAAGATACTGTTACCCATCATTTTAAAGGTGAGAAGTTGAGGCTCCAGACTTGCATTGAATTGTCCCTCTATTTGTTGAGCACTTAGTACAGTCAAGAAACCCTGACCTCTGAGGAGACAGGGAAGACAGTCAGAAGGTGGAATTTCTCATTCGGCTACAATGCCTGTCAGTGAGGCCCCTCAGAACACACTGTTCCCTCGGGCAGATGCTCGCAGATCAAGAAAAAATTGGCAGCACCGTTGTCCAAGCTGTCTGCTCCTTCTTGCCTGCACCAAGTTGAATGAAGCAAACCTTGAACCTAGTGCTAGGACTGAAAACAGCATTTTAAACGGTTGCACTTTTAAGCAGTTCTCTAGAACAGCCCCAGGCTCACAGCAGACATAGGCATGCAGACACTCACCTATAGGGAAGGGAGTAGTCCTGCCCTGCCCAACACCCAGGCACAGAAGTCCTGGGGAGGGGCTGGGAGCTACAAGGGTGAGGATGGGGTGCTACATGGGCTATGGGCTGTCCCTTCTCATGGGACAGGAAGAGCGTAGGATTTAGAGTGTGGAAAACACACACACACACACACACCTGAATTGAGCATGGTTCTGCCACTTGCTTGCTGTGTGTCTGGGGCAACTTTCTAAGTTCGTAGATGCTCACCTGCAGCAGAGATTTCTGAGGGACTAAAAATGAGTCAGGTGTGTACTACAACTAGCACAGTGCCTGGCTCTTTTCCTCTGAACGATGTTTCTGTGCTGAGGACACTGAGGGTTGGGGTTTAGTAGTGGGGGAAGAAGGTGACGGGTTCCCCCTGTAAACCAAAGGGTGGAGGCACGGACACAGACAACTCCATTCCCCAGAGCTTGTGGGAAAACTGCTGGGAGGGGCTGTGAGCTGCGGGCAAGAGGCAGAAGACTCAAGGTTAGAAAGGAGGGTATCCGGTTAAAGTAGCCAAGTCCAGCAGGGATCAGGACAGTTTGAATAATTCTGTCCAACTCTGACTTTAAAGCCCAGGGCTATGTCTGTAAGCACAGTGTGCATCCTATGATTAGCATCTTGTCACACTGGACATCACTTGAGACAGAGAGGCAACTTCCCCCCCGCTGATGCTCATTTCAGTGACCAGTCCCCTTGTGGGTCAGCGCATTACTTCCAGCCAAATACATTTCAGCTCTATGTCAGCCCATTTCTCCTTTAGTTCTCCTGGGGCATTAAAAAAAAACCCACTAGCTTAGCCACCCCATTACACACCCTAACTGGTGCCAGTGAATAGCACAATCATGCACTGCATTAGCCAACCTTATTAGAGCATGCATTAAGTATTCTGGATAGCACAAAAGAGATGGCTGTACCCCTCCTTAGGGAGCTTTGGAAAATTGAATCACAGGACACTAGAACTCATCTTTTCCAGTCATCCATCTAGTACTAGAATCCCTTTAACATTGCCCATGATGGCTGGCCTTTCAATTCCAGCTTGGGCTCTTCCTGTGACTGGAAGCCTTCTGCCACCCAAAGAAGCCATTTCAATAGGTTCTAGTGTGGAGTGCAGAGACCAGTAGAGTCTCAATACATGTTGACTATATGAAGGCCATTAATTGATGTCTCAAATTCTTTGCCCTTTATTGATTAATCCATTTGTTGCCCTCTCCCAACTTCTATGCTTGTCTCACTTGGAGCTACTCCAATATTTGCAAGTCTCTCCAAGCTAAATATTTCCAGTTCCTTCAAATAGCCTTCATAAGGCTTTGTTCCTAGACCTGCCCTACCTGCCCTAGCTTGGTTTCTCTTGTCTGGATAGTATTCCTTGCAAAATGTGGCATCTAGAATTTAGCAAGTTGAAAATACTGCATTTCTGATACAACTTGAACCAACACTCCCCCTTAATCATTTGTCTATGTTTTTACCAACAGAGCTCAAACAGCATATATAGGTATGTGCATGAAAATAGGTTCCATATACATGGCAGGATTTTGCAGGAGATGGTGGGGAGAGGGCTGATGGGAGTCACTCCATCTGGACTCTGCAGCCCAGAACTAGAGACACAGACTCAAGGAGAAAAGGAAATTGTGCGAGGCAGAAATAGAGCAGCACGAAGTCAACACCAGAAACACTGGGTACAAGTGAGTGTTGAGAGTAGATAACTCTTATTACATGTCACAGAAAAGGCTGTTTGACTTTGAGGCCTCTTAGCCCCGTCCTCCCTCCCTCTTGATTCAGCAGATAAGGTGGAAAATGGACCAGCTTTAGAGTCACATTGACCTGGGTTTGAATTCTTGTTCTCCCAGGCTGTGTAGTGTCAGACAAGGGCCTTTCCTTCTCTGAGCCTGTTTTATTATCCGTATAATGGGAACAATGATGTCTCCCTCCCAGGTGACTATGATGATTAAGATAACAGGCAGCACCTAGCATGGTGCTGGGATGGACAGGGGCTCAGAGCTGTTTTTGTATTCCCCACTGTGAGGGCTTTCCATCCTCATTACAGAAGTCTGCTTTGAGCAAAGGCCTTACATCAGCGATTTACACCTCAGTGTGGGCCAGTACGGCAGCGCGATTCCTCCTGTGGGGGAGTTCGTCTGCTAAGGTGTTAAAGAAATCTTATGCTCTAGTCAGGGGGCGGCTGCGAAGCTGGTGGTGGCATTTTATTTTATTTCTTACAAAGAAGCTTTCATGAAGGCTCTGAAATAGCTGCTCCCCCTCTTCCTCTCTATACCACCTGCTTCTCCTTAGGGATGGGACATAAAAGATGCCATCCACAAGCTCCTGGCTATTGTTAGCATGCCTTACCTACAGGGCAGCATTTGCCATGGCATGATTCAGTTAGAGACCCAGACCTCTGGGCAGTAATCAGGACTCCTGATTTACTAAGCCAATTTCAAGAGATTTCAATCCTTTTACAAGTGTGTGTGTGTGTGTGTGTGTGTGTGTGTGTGTGTGTGTGTGTGTGCACATGTGCACGCCAACTGTATGCACTGTGAACCATCAATCTGTAAGAATTTCTCATCCATTTATGCAACAACCCTTTACTTAACATACGTTATAGCTTATGTACTATACCTGTGGTGGAGGAGAGATGTAAGTAGAGACAAGATGAATAAGGTCCCATCTCTGGTGGAAGAGATACCAGATAATTTATAAATAGTCCAGTGTGTGTTAGCCAGCTGTATAAGTAAATGAAGCCAGAGCGCAGAGGATGCAGCAGGGGGCATTCCACAGGGGTGGGGGGATTCAGAAAACTCACAGAGGAAGTGCACGTGGCTGGGGCCTTGGCTGATGAATAGGAGTGTTTTCAGGGCCGAAGTGGAAGGACACTTGAAGCTGAGAGTCACAGGTGGGCACACCACGTTGGGGAGCAGGGGGACCTAAAGTTTGAGGCTGGTGGCACAGAGTGGCAGAAGAGGTGAACTGGGGTCCAATTTGGGAAGAGGCTCAGCTAAGGTGTTTTAGCTAAAGAGAAGGGACTGCAATCATCTCGACAAAATATGCTCAAGTCCCATACTCAGACCATGGCTGTGGGGGAGGAGAGAAGAAACGCTGGATTCAAGATATGTGTGTTAGATAGAATGTGCAGGACTGGTGGTGGACTGTGTCAGGGAAAGGCCCTACAGAGGAGGGAGGAGTTGAGGATGTCTCTGAGGTTTCTGGTTTTGAAGATTGACTGGATAACATCATCATTAACCAAGACTGAGAACACAGGCAGAGAAGCAGGTTCCAGGGAGGTTAGATATATAACCGCAAGGGGCACATCTTCCATCAGCTCAAGGACATGACTCTGTCAGGGCCTCGGAATGGAAATCAGCTCTGCAGTACCCTTGAATGACACCCTCTAATGCCACTTCTCAGCCATAAGAATTCCCAGGAGGCTTCTGGGCCCTTTCTTTGGCTATAGGCTGAGGCTACCCTGGGTCATTTGGGCAGGCATGGTGGGAAACACGGAAGAACGGTGAGAAGCATATACTCTGGGAACAGGCATTCCTGGATTCAAACCTTTTCCCCACCACTAACGTGCTATGTCATCTTAGGCCATTTACTCAGTTTGTCTGAAACCTCAATTATCTACAAAATGGCTATATAAATAATTTCCTTCTCATAGGTTACCAGGGGATTAAGTGAGCTAACATATGTAAGAGGCTCAGTAGTGCCAGGCACACAGTAAGACATCATGAAGGAGCACTGTTATTGTTGTTATACTTTTTCCTTTTTAAAAAAATATCGTTATTATTATTTTGATGTGGAGAACTCTTCAGCTGACAAGGACCAATGTCCTAAAATTCCCTAAGCCTAGGCTTATTCCAGAAGATCCCATTAAGGTTGAAGAAATGCAGTCATAAAGCCTGCCCTGCAGACATATAGACCAGGCTACTGGCCACTGGCAGCAGGATGTACATCTGGTCACATCCCAGATGTGGGGTGGATTTGTGATGACTGCTCACGGGTCTCTGACCTGACCCTCTGTCCTGCAGAGAGTGCCAGTCAGGGTCGGGACATGGAGCAAGGCTGCCGACCTGAAGGCTGAGGCGTCCCGGGCACTGTGCTCCAACCAGCTGAGCCCTCTCACCCTGAATGCAGGTGAGCATGTCCTTCTCTGAATTCCAGTCTGTTCCACAGTCTCTTATGAGATGTTGGCACTGTTTGCTTCATTCTAGGGAAGGCATGCTCGAAGGCTGTGCTGTCCATGCCCAAAATTCTGGAGCAGCCTAAAGGGGCCTTGAGTACAGACAGACATCGATCCTGCCCAGCTCTGTCCACTGTGAGGACAGCCACGTGACCCCTCATGGGCCTGTATTAGGTACAGATTTTCTCTCGCCCATTCCATAATCTTCAATCCTGGGGGCCAGAGGACCTATGGCAAGAAGACGCTTAACTTGGAATCAGAAAACGGCTCATGCTACGAGCTGCCTCCATCAGCTTCCCTAGTCTTGGCCCACCCAGCTCTCTTTATAGAATTCCTTCTGGGCTAGTTTTACTAAGGAAGCAAGTTTTAATCTGAGTGTTGAAGACGAGGAGAAGACCAATAAAGGAGACACAGTAGAAGAACCAGGGACTTTGGGGTCAAAAGACATTGATTTGAGTCCCAGCTCTACCTTTTACCAACTCTGTGAGCTTGACACTGCAGCAAACTCTCCAGAGCCTCTATTTTCTCATCTGAAAATGGGAACAAGATGTCTTCTACACAGACTTATTGCAAGTATCAAGTGAGATAACATGAATACAAACACTGCTTTGTTAGCCTGATTTTTTATGTCAAAATATATGTAGTTCATCTCCTGTAAGTACTTGAATGTGTTACAGTCCCAGGATAATGCTGAATTTCTCTTCTCATCTTCTCTTCTGCGTGCTTGCAAAACCAGGCTCCCTGACCCCATCTCCACGTGCCCACAGGTGACCCGTTTGTCAAAGCCCAGCTCTAAAATCAATTCCTCTATGAACTCCCTTCCCCCTACATACGTGCACACACACACTCAGAAGGGATTGCTTCTACTCTCTGTGAATTCCCACAGCAATTTTTCAGTTCACTTCTCCTGGTGCTCAACCATTTCTACCTTGCGGTAAACTGTTTGTGGACAATAAGCTCCTATCCAGCCACAAATCCAGTCATGATCATAAGCTCTCTGAGGATGGGGTTTGTCGCTAGCTTATTTTTGAAGTTCCCATGGTGCCCGATACAGGGTGGATGCTGGGAGATAATATCCAATGAATAAGAAAACTAATGCTCAGTGCCTTCCTGCTACCACCCATTATCCCTTCTCTCCTCTCCAGACTCCCCTCAGAACAGGAGGCAGCCTCACTGCTGCCTCACATGATTTCCTATACATTCTTGCCCTCAAAGCAATTACAGCTATTGTCATAAGGTTCTTTGAGTCCTCTCTGATTGTAATTATGGGCGAAATGGAAAACAAAGTTACAAGAATATGCAGCTTCCAACTTCCACCGGGGTCCCCATGTGAACTATTAACTCATCCAAAACTGAACTTCTCAATCTTCCTCCCTCTACCCCTCCCACAGGCCACCTGCTCCTCCAACTTATTTTCCAGCTCAGTGGGAATCTGACAGTCTTCGGTGCGCGTGTGTGTGAGGCACCTAGAATCTAAATCCAGGACTTAGAATTGATGCTGGAATGGCTAAGACTTTGAGGATGTTGGGATGAGGTGGGTGTATTTTCCATGTGGAAAGGACATGAATTTAGGGGGCCCAGAGGATGGACTGTTATGGGTTGAACTGTGTCCCCCAAGAAGACATGTTGAAGTTCTAAACTCCAGGACCTCTGAATGTGACCTTGTTTGGAGATAGGGTCATTGCAGATGTGATTAATTAGTTAAGATAAGTTCAAACTGGAGTAGGGTGGGCCCCTGATCCAATATGATCCAGTATGCTTAAAAGAAGAGGAGAACCCAGAGAGGACAAGTAGTGACTCTATGGCATCTCACTATGCTGATGGACAGTGACTGTAATGGGATTGGTGGGGGCACCTGATGAAGGGGGTAGTGTAATCACCATAATATTACTCATTTAATTGTAGATTAATGATATCAAAATAAACTTATTAAAAATACAAAAAAATAAAACAAAAAAAAAAGAAGAGGAGAAATACAACACGGGGAGAAGAAAGCCATGTGCTAATGAGGATAGAGGTTGGAGTGATGTACCTAGAAACCAAGGAATACCAAGGGTTTCGGCCAACACCAAAAGCTAAACAGGCAAAGAAAAGTTCTTCCTCACAGATTTCAGAGAAAGCCTGGAACCTCTGACACTTTAATTTTTGTGCTTCTAACTTCTAGAACTCAGACAATAAATTTCTGCTGTTTTAAGCCACCACGTTTATGCTACTTTGCTACAGCAGCCGTAGAAAGCTAACACACCCACTGTCCTTCAGTGGAGAGCGACCCACTGTCTCCAGCCAGCGGAGAGTGACTTGGCCTCCTCTCTCTCCAGCCTCTTGTCTCTCCGACTTATTCTATCACACCCTTAGTTTGTTCTTGCCTCCCTCTACACCTGGATTATTACAAAGAGTTGCAAGTAAGTGTCCCTGCTTCAGGTTCCTTCAAGGAAGTGTCCCTCCAGTCAACCACATGGTGGATGGGAGGATCTTTCCAAATAATCAATCTGATCATGTCTTCCCCTCGTTAGAACCCTGTCATGGCTCCTCTGAGCCTTCAAGACATTGACGAGAGTGTCATAGTTCCTCTGTTCAGTTCAAGGCCTTTGACGATGAGGGCTGCAGCCCTTCACCCTGGATTCACCTCCCGCCCCCACACTCGCATGCAACAAAGCCACAGGAACAGTCCAACACCGAAGGATTTGTCCATCCAAGGGTCTTCATATACTATTGCCCCTGTCTTCAACCTTGTTCCTCTTCTTTTCCTAACCAACTTCTACTCTTTTCTTGAAAATTAGCTGAGATATCACCTCCTTCAGAAGTCTTCTCTAAGCTTCCGCCCCCCAGTCTATATATGACGCCTTCCTCTGCACTCATAGGGGTCACCTCAACCCAGCATACTTCTACCTGAGTTCCTCTGGTGCAGGAACTGTCTCTGTTGCTTGTATTACCAAAGCCAACATGGTCACAGAGCAGGTGCTCAACAAACAATTATTTCATTTTATTTTTTTATTGTACTTACTGAATCTTAACTATTTTTTTTAATCATTTTGGCCAGGCCATGGGCTAAGAACTTGCAAGCACTGTTTCACTTCTCCTGCCACCAATCCTATCATTCAGCATCATTATCTTCCCATACCAAGGAGGTTGAGTCTCAGAGACATGAAATAACTGTCCAGCATGCAAAGCTAGAAAGTGGCTTTGGAGAGGGTCTAGCTCAGGCATCCAGACTCCACCACGCTGGGTTCTGAGCAGACCTGGCTGATGAAGGGATGAGCCAATGAACACTGGAGAAATCACACAATTACAAGCATTCCCCTGCAGTCCACTGGAATGCAAATGCAGACCTCCCTAGTTCCACTTGCCACTTCAGTACCGACTTTCTTCTTGTCCAGAGAGAGAAGGAGAGAGAGACACTCTCCCATTGTTGAGGGAGTTATGGTCCTCATCTGTCACACGCAACTATGTGCGTCTGTGTCAGGGGAAGGCAAGAATGAACACAAATATTATGAACACTAGCAGAGGCAAATGAGGAGCTATTTTATCTCTTCAACACAGAACATAAAACCGGAGCCAGGGCTGCACCCCGAGCTTTATTTACAGTGTGTGTGGTGGTGCACAGAGCCTTGACAGGGAAGGCGCCCCCTCATACACACCACCACCCCACGCCTTGTTGGAAGCAAAGATGAATTAAAAACACAAGCTGCTCGGAGAGAGATAAATCAATTTTCATCAGAGCAGCGCCCCTGACACCACCCTGACAAATCAATATATTTCTCCATAATGAAGTCACTAAAAGCTGCAACGAAGTCACCGGGAAAAGCAAAGCAGCCTCATAAAGAATATCAGAAGTAATAGAACACCCAAATCTGAATTTCAATTATCCACCTTCAAGGGCACACTGATATCTTCAGCAGGGGAGTCCATCAAAAATTCATGGAGCCTGGCTTCACTGCCCCCAGTCAACAGTTCTGTGAGCTTCCAGGGTTCCCACTGCTCCACACTGGCAGAAGTTGAGTCTCAACCAGCCTCTGAGAAGAATCTGGAATCCCCTGTTATGTGGCCCTCTCTGAGGGAGAAGGGAAACTCTGAGCAGACCAGCCTGCCCATCAAGAAACTCCCTGCTGGCCCTGAAACTGCAGAGAGGACGGACCCCTGCCTGGATGGCTTCTAGGCAGGCTCAGTGGCCCTGCAACCTAAATGGGGCTGCTGAGATCAAGCAGAGCTGGTGCTGTCCCTCAGAAACCCAGTGGGGACCCACACAGGCCACACAGGAGGAGGAAGGGTCTTCGGCTCTGCTGGCAAAGCCACACCCTGCTGCCTCCTCATCTCCTGCCTTCGCTTCACAGACTCTCAGGGAGTGGGAGGGGGTCAAGTCCTGGGAATGTCGGCCAGCTCCCTGCAGGCACCCCCACTGCTCCTGGGAGTCACCTTGGTCATGCTTAGATCCCTGAGTCATCGTGGCTGTGATAGCCCCTGCACAGGTAGTAGTATATCAGCAAACAGCCAGTCTAGGTCTGAATCCGGGGGCTGCCACGTACATCCTGAGTGGTCTTGCAAGCCTCAGCTTTCCTATCTATGAAATGCAACAATGCCTGATTACCTTATAGGGGTGTTATGATCATAAGTCTATATTAAAGGCTTGACCTGGGCCAGGAATCATTGAAAGCTCTTGATATGCATTGAGTCATTTTATCTTCACAACCCAGTGAAGTGGGTATTATTTGTCTCACCACTTTACAGAAAAGAAAGTTGAAGTACAGAGGTTAAGTAAGAGAAATAACACATGGAAAATGCTTAGCACAATGCCTGGTACCTTGTAAAAACTCAATGAATATGATCACTTATATTACTATAATATCTAATATGCTTTCTGAGTGTAGTTTAAAAGCTGTTTCATGCACCTAAGCATGACTGATGTGCACAATAGCATTTTAAAAATTCAGATTACTTTAAGAGTCTTAGAAGAGGTCTCTTGACCCTTCCAATTCACACTCCTCAGGGCTGCCAGGAAGAGCTTTCTAAAACACAAATACGGTGATACCACTTCCCTGTTCATATTCCTCCAACAGATTCTCCATGCCTTCTTGATAAACTCCAAACCTCTTAACTTTGTGGCCAAAGACCCCCTTAAACTGGCCTGGGTTTGCCTGCCTGGCCTCGGGGCCCAGGGCTCCCCCTGTCATGGTGTACACACCAATCACCCCCATTCTTTCAGGAACATGTCCTGTCTGCTCACACGGGGCTTCAACATGTGCCGTCACTTCTGCGTGTGATGCCTTTCCTCCTGTGTTCTGGAAAACAGCCTCCCTTCCTTACCGCCACCTCCTCATGGAGCCCTCTGGTTCCGGGCCCCACCACCCGCCTCCCCATAGGCCAGAGTCTGCTGCATGGCCGGGCCTGTCATAAGTATACCCCAGGTACCCTGCACAGGCCCTGGTACACAGCAGGTGCTGTGTGTGTGTGTGTGTGTGTGTGTGTGTGTGTGTGTGTGTGGTTTGTATAACTCTTATTTTGATTTACAGGGGGGTGGGGATGATGAGACACCACAATCCTGTGCTTGATCAAGAGACAGCTGAAGGTCTTAATGCAGTCCTGGGACAATGTCAGCTCAACAGAACCCACTCTAGCTAGGTTAATCAAAAAAAGGACTTTATTAAAGGACGTTGGTTACCAACATTAGTAATTCAGCTTACTGCAGGAGCATTATGAGTGGTCTCTCAAAGCCTTCCAATTCACACTCCTCAGGGTTGCCAGGGAGAGCTTTCCAAAACAGAATTAGCCTCTCCGGAAGACCAGAGAACCGTCTTGGAGGGGACTGTCCAAACGCAGCACTCTAACTGGAATGCCGGGTGGCCCTGGTGGGGTTGTCCCTGATGCCGGCTCTGGGCAGGGACACCTCAACTCCTGATCAGTGTGATCTAATAAGTGAGTGACAGTGACTGTAAGGAAAGCTATTTTACCAAGCAGGAGATGAAAGCATAACAAGGTTGCAGAAGTGGCTCACAGCCCCACACGTGGTAGGCTAGAATTGTGTTTTCAGGCCTAGATGTCCCCACTATGCTGCAGCCTCCAGGACAGGTGGGGAGGGGTGTGCTTCTGTGGTTGGGGGGCCAGGTGAGAGCTCAGACTCATGAACCCCTTGCTGCAGAGAGCAGGGAGGAGACCATGTAGCAGACCATGGACCCATCCTCCTCTCAGGCACCCAGCTGGGCCACGTGTCACAGCCCCCACGGTGGGGGAGTGGACCCTGGTATGGAGTTTTCTGCTCAGCAGAGTGTGAATGCAGGAGAAGTGGGTCAGCTCCAGGCCGCCAAGTCCAAGAGCTGGTGTGTCTCCTCTACCATCTCGTGGCAAGATGCAGGGAAGACTGGAGGCCCTGGGGGAGGGCAGAGCCCCCAAACAGGAAGACTCTTGGCCGAGAGCCATCGTGAGCAGGGCTGCCCTCCAGAGTGCTGACTGGACTATGGTGTGAGAAGGAAATGAAGTTTATTGTGGTTGAGGCCAGTGAGATGTAGGGATCGTGTGTTAGAGTTGCCAGCCCATTCTCACGAGTGAACATGGGGAGGGTAGCCCAAAACAAGGGACTGTAGCTGAGACCAGGGGCCCTGCAGCTTGGCAAGCATGTCGGGGGTGAATGAGAACCCCAGATGTGGCAGCCATCCAGGATGACAAACACATGGAGGTGTGGGAGGGGGGCGCACCCAGAGACAGCATGGACGCCCCACGGCCCTGCCCTGGTACCCTGCCCTGTGCGTCTCTTCTCTTCGGATGCTCCTGAACTGTATCCTTTATAATAACTGCTAATAGTGAGTAAAGTGCTTTCCTGAGTTCTGTGAGCTGTCCTAGCAAACTATCAAACCCAAACAAAGCAGAGTGGCAATGCTGACTTAGAGCCAGTGGGTCAGAAGTATGGGAGGTAGGGACTTGCCATCGGCGCCTAAAGCGGGGGACAGTCTCATGGGGGACTGAGCCCTTACCCTGCGGGGTCTGTACTAACTCTGGTAGTTGAGGTCAGAATTGGATTGAATTGAAGGACACCCAGTTGGTATCCTGAGAGTCAAAGAAGCGGTTGGCGTGAGGAAAACCCCACTCACTCGGTGTCAGAGTATTAGGACTAGAAATAGATCAGGAGGTGTCCGGGTAGAGATGAGGACTGGCCACCACCGGATCAGGTCTCTCTGACCCTACGACCCCCTTCCCTGCCCTGCTGATTCTGTCTCTCACTCGCACAACTGCTTATCTCTTCTCTGGTTCATTCTGAACTGTGTAAAGTGAAACCGAGATGATGTTTGGGGCTCCCCTCCACTGAGAACAGTCTCTAAGTTGTTCCAAGCCAACGGAACCACCAGGCTCCAGCCACTGTTTCAGTTTGGCTGGGGATGCGGCCCCTTCCTCCTTCCAGGCAGTTAACCTCACCTCGTTCCCAGGCCAGTCACACAGCAATCCACCTTGCCCTGTAAACAGTAGCTAGAATTAAGAGGGATGGAGGGACCCTTCTTCTAGGCCTGGACATATTCCTTCCCCTTCTGTGGGGTCCATCAGGCACCTCCACGCCCCCTTTTCCTCCTCCACCTAGGCGATGCTAAGGGCCCTAAGGAGAAGCCAGGGGCCACCTGAGTCCTTCACAGGGAAGGACAGCTAGACTCAAGAATGCGGAGCATGACAAATGATGAAAGGGCTGGGGTATACAAAGTGCAGGCCCGGGGACCTGTGTGCTCAAAGTGTGGCCTGGAGCTGGCCCGGATTCTTCCTTGTGCTTTGAATCCCAGGCCTCGGGTAAAAGTGCCAGGCCCCCTGCCAATGCACATCCCAGCTCTGTCTTATTCCAGCTGTGTGACCACAGGGAAGTTACCCAACGTCTCTGAACCTCCAATATCTTCATCCGTAAAAAGGTATTCTTCCCTCACAGGGTCTTTGTAGGAATTAAATGAGGGGATGCATGGGGCAAGGAGGTCACACCCACTGCCACAAACACATCCTCTGACAGAGACTGTCAGCATCACTCTCTGTTTAACAGACCACCACACCTTGTACATGGCAGTAACATTTGAGAAAGTGAGGACACAGGAGCTCCCAGCTCCCAGGGACCCCTTGGGTAGGAGGCCTGGCAGGGCCTGGCACTGGCCGGGGAAGCTGTGACTGTGAGGAAGCCAAGGGGACAAGCAGCCTCCCAGAGCCTCACTGCAGCTGAGGGTGCCGACTGCTTTCCCCTGCGAGTCACACTTACTCAACCTGTGGAAGAAGAGGCAGTGGTTTATGGCCCTGCGTGACCTCAGCCCACTCACTGCCCAGAGCCTCAGTGATGTCATCTGTATAATGGGGAGGGTTCGTAGTGCTGCGTGCTGACCTCACATGTCTGGGGTAGTTCCAGCACTGGGACCATGTGCTAAATAAACACGGTAGAGGGTCGACTCCAGCCCGCTCTGCACGAAGCCTTTCTTGGTGTCTTGCGAATGCAAAACATCGCGGTTGGTTTCTTTCCTGTTCTGCAGAAACCTGCAGAGTGGGGGTGCTGGCGAGTTACGTGAGTAGAGAGGGGGTCTAGGTCTGACTCAGTTCTGGCTGCGGGGAAGACCATGCCAGATGCCCTGAGATCCTGATTTGACTGAGCTGTGATGGGGCTTGGCTAGTTCTTTTTAATATTCACAGGTGTTTCCCAAAGTTGAGAACTCTTGGGCTCCCGAACAAAGTGACCATGAATAAACCTGAGGAGACTAGTCTAGACACCCGTCCGCAGGGTGATGCCCAGCCCCGCCCCCAGTTTAAGGGCCTGTGAACTGTGACGATGAAATACTTACAAACCTAGTTAGCTTACATTTATTAAACACAGAGTCCACATCAAGCTCCACGCTGAACACCTGATACAGCCTTTATCCCATCCAATCTTTACACGAGCCCTAGGCGGTGGGGACCAGGACCACCCCATTTACAGAGGGGGAACCCGGCAGGCACTGCTACCCCATGCTATTTACAGTTAGCCAGCACCAAAGCTCAGCTCTGCCTGGCTCCGGGGCAAAGCTCTGTGCTCCTCCGGTACCCTGACCACTGCTGGCTGGCCCCTCCCTCTGGCTTGTGCCTTGTGTTTCACTCCCGGCAAGTCCCCGCCGTCTCTGGGGCCTGCTTCCTCACCTGTAAAATGAGGTCGCCAGGAGGCCAGCTCCGTCATTCTTGGACCTGTAATCCTATGACCTCTTCTGGCTTAAGCCCCTTGCCCCTGTAGTTCCCATCTCTTTTCAACTTCCTTAACTACAAAAGGTACTTGAAACCAGGGTAACTAGCCTGGAGATAGAGAGGTTATTCCAAGATTTTGGTCTCTCCGTGATTTGAAGCAGGGAATCCTCTTCCTGATTTCTGTTTTCTGTAAATTCCAAAAACTCTGATGAACTGTAGTTGGGCAGAATCAGCTTTAGAAATGCTGAGATGCCATGACTGCATTTAAGACACACCTCGATCATAGGCTAGGAACCCATTCGTTCCACAGCCCTAACCGGCCACGCTATACCTGAGACTGATACATTCCCAAAAGTTTGCTCAGGAGTGTTAAAAGGCTCTGGGCCGAGAAGGAACATCACCGCTCAGTATACAACCTCCTGGAAATTCACAGTGCGTGCTGGCCGCAGTAAAGGTGCTGATAGACCCTGCAATAAAGAAATCAAGGCAGTTTTGATTCATCCAGATTTTTCTTAAGCTTCCTTTTCCATAGAACCCTTTCACTGAATACCCAAATTGAATATTCAAAACAGGGCATACTAGCCCCGGCCAAAGCAACATCCATCTTCTTGGACATCCCCCACACACCCCAGATCAGTGCTTCCTTGAAATCTAGAAGGTAGACTATGAGTGAACCAAGTATGGAACCAAGGCTAATGCTAGATGTCGCCCTCCCAGACACACTATTTCCTGCCACACAGGGGGTCTGATGAGCTGGGAGGGTGGCGGTTAACAGGCAGGCAGCCCACGGGAGCAGGAAGAACTGTCACCTAACAGCCAGGCGGGCCAGCTGGGCAACAATAAAGCCACTGTGGGAACCTGCATCTTGTCATTTTAACGGTGGCTCTGTACCCTTCAGGCTGTCTGTAGGGTTAGGGTATTAATTCAATTGCACATTGTGAAAGGACCAAATTAGAGACATGAGGAAAGACAGAATGATCTAACTGTACCTCTCAATACTGCCCAAGGTAGCATCAGTTAGGGGACAGTCATTGTCACCCATTACTTCACCCAGAAAAGCTCTGTTAAACTCTGTGTAAGCTCTGAAAATAGCACAGTGACGGATTAGATTCAACCACTTCCTGCCAGGGGCTCACAGGCAGAGACAGACATGCAAACAGCGGACACTAGGTAATTGTACTAGGCATACAGCAAGGGCTCAAAGGAACTCACAGGAAGGAGAACCCACATCCGCCTCTCCCCAGTGCAACACCCATGCACTGAGCAGCTGCTGTGTCCCAGACGCTGTCCAGGGCATGGAGGGAATAGACAAGAAGGACACAGCCCCTGCCCAAAAGATGCTTTTGGCTTCTGGGATGCTTAGGTGCCCAAATCCCTCCACAAACATAATAAAAGTTCCCCCTCTAAACTTTGGATTTCTCCTCCATGGTGCTCATCACGCCACAGTGAACTTGTTAGAAGGCTTGCTTTCCCATCCGGGCTGCAAGTTCCCCGAGGGACGGGCCCTGCATTACTGATATTTGTATAACAAGTAAGACCCTTAGCAACAACCTGAAGACAGTAGGTGCTCAATGCTCAACAAATGTCTTTTGAACTGAAGAGATGGGTGCCAGGGGAAGGCAAGTGTATAAATCAGTACATCATAGGCCACCCGATGCATGGCCTGGGGAAGGACACCATGCCAAGGCCTCAATGGAGGGAAAACTCAGACCCAGTGGGGTGATTATGGGAGCAGGGAGAGATGAGGACAGCCTCATGGAAGAAGCTGCATTGAATTGGATGTTAGAAGGTAAATGGACTTTCAACAAATGAACACCAGGAGAGCGAAGGGGGATAAATCTAGGAATGAACAGTAAGAGCGAAGCTGAGGAGTCAGTGGGGAAGAAAGCATTCAGGGAAGAGTGGACTGCAGGTCTGACCGGGGCGCAGGGGATGCATCACGAAGAACTGGGAAACTGCACCTGAACAGGCAGCTCAGGGACAGGATGGTCCCCACTGACTGACAGAGCAAAGCAGTCACAGGCACCGAGAGCGGAGCTTTGGACAGGGCCACATGACGACGGTGAATAAAGGGATGGGAGGAAGAGAAGGCGGGGAGGGACTGATTAGAAACATCCACCTGAGTCATACTCCCTCAAGAAATTAGCAGCCCCCCTCCACGGCCCAGGCCCCAGGAGAGCCGCCCTCACCCTGCGGTGGCTCCTCCCCTTTGAGCACCAGCACCCACAAATAGCCACATGAAGGTCTCTATCCTCAGCTCCAGGGCTGAGCGGTCACCCGCCGGGGCCGAACACAGCCAGCCCTGACTCCGCCTGGCCTGGTCACCATGGCCCCTCGGAGGAAGCCAGCCTGTGGCCCCCTGACAGCAGGGGCGGGGGTCAGTAGGAACTGCCATCCTGGGGTCCCCTGACAGCAGGGGCGGGGGTCAGTAGGAACTGCCAGCCTGGGGTCCCCTGACAGCAGGTGCGGGGGTCAGTAGGAACTGCCAGCCTGGGGTCCCCTGACAGCAGGGGCGGGGGTCAGTAGGAACTGCCAGCCTGGGGCCCCCTGACAGCAGGGGCGGGGGTCAGTAGGAACTGCCAGCCTGGGGTCCCCTGACAGCAGGGGCGGGGGTCAGTAGGAACTGCCAGCCTGGGGTCCCCTGACAGCAGGGGCGGGGTCAGTAGGAACTGCCAGCCTGGGGCCCCTGACAGCAGGGCGGGGTCAGTAGGAACTGCCAGCCTGGGGCCCCTGACAGCAGGGGCGGGGGTCAGTAGGAACTGCCAGCCTGGGGTCCCCTGACAGCAGGGGCGGGGGTCAGTAGGAACTGCCAGCCTGGGGCCCCCTGACAGCAGGGGCGGGGGTCAGTAGGAACTGCCAGCCTGGGGCCCCCTGACAGCAGGGGCGGGGGTCAGTAGGAACTGCCAGCCTGGGGCCCCCTGACAGCAGGGGCGGGGGTCAGTAGGAACTGCCAGCCTGGGCTGCCAGGGCCCCCTGACAGCAGGGGCGGGGTCAGTAGGAACTGCCAGCCTGGGGCCCCCCGACAGCCGGGCGGGGGTCAGTGGAACTGCCAGCCTGGGGCCCCCTGACAGCAGGGCGGGGGTCAATGGGAACTGCCAGCCTGGGGCCCCCTGACAGCAGGGGCGGGGGTCAGTAGGAACTGCCAGCCTGGGGCCCCCTGACAGCAGGGGCGGGGGTCAGTAGGAACTGCCAGCCTGGGGTCCCCTGACAGCAGGGGCGGGGGTCAGTAGGAACTGCCAGCCTGGGGTCCCCTGACAGCAGGGGCGGGGGTCAGTAGGAACTGCCAGCCTGGGGTCCCCTGACAGCAGGGGCAGGGGTCAGTAGGAACTGCCAGCCTGGGGTCCCCTGACAGCAGGGGCGGGGGTCAGTAGAAACTGCCAGCCTGAAGTCCCCTGACAGCAGGGGCGGGGGTCAGTAGGAACTGCCAGCCTGGGGCCCCCTGACAGCAGGGGCGGGGGTCAGTAGGAACTGCCAGCCTGGGGCATCTTCCTGAGCCTGATTCCTGCCCCCAGATTCCCAAGAGATATTTCATATTCTATCAAAAAAGTAAGGGAGAAATAGTTCAGTCTGGGCTCTGCAGGCCTTTCCTTTAATGCCACTTGGGGTCTGCTGGGCAGGGGCCACTGCTGAGAACCACTGCTTACAAGAGACCAGGTGAAGAAAAGGCCCTTGGAAGGTCTGAGAATCTGGAACAAAGCGTCTGAAAGTCTGAGGATTGGTCCTTTGGTGAGTTACCTTGGGTCTAATCCCTCCACTCCTTTCTGGAGGAATGTAACGTGCTCTGGGAACTTCTGTGACAATGGTGGGCACTCTCCTGGCATTTAAGGTACCCTGTCCTGCACCCCAGAACCTTGATGCCAGGGTTCTTGAGGAAGGAGGATCCTAATGCCTTCTAGAGGGACAATGCCTTCTAGAGGGACAGGCGTCGTGATAAACATGAGGGATGACGAGGCAGGACAGCCTCAGAGGGGATCCTGACCCTGCCACTTCCTAGAGGGTGACTTTGGAAAAGCCCCTTAACTTCCTGGAGCTTGAATCTCACCTGCAAAGCAGGGACACCACCCGCCCTCCCCTGGGGGTTACTGAGTCAGAGGGCCAGTGGACACGTGGATGCTCTGTAAACTCAGGTCTCGGGAAAAGCAGGTCGGGTTTCAACCACCCACCCTGGAAGCCCATGCCTGGCTGGC